>PVJC01006477.1:0-54824 GCA_004026665.1 Murina feae
AAGGAAGGGGGAAGGAAAGGAGGGTATGGACATGAGACTTTAAGGAAGTGGGATCCTCACTTGCTCCCTGGTGGGGCTTCAGGTAAAGAAGAAGATGGAGTAGGCTTGTCTGGCTTTCTGTTGTGGGTGACCGTGCTGGAGGCATCATGAACTGGGGGGTGGGCAAGAGCAGGGTTTCTGGGAAGGCATTTGCTTTGCTGATGTAAGTCCCACCACCTCCTGTGCCCACTACCTTTGTCCTGGTAGAAAAGTGGATGGATGTGTCTTGATGCCAGAGGTGCAAAGCTGTCAGGCAACTTTGGAGTGATAAGCATGAGGTTTAGAAGAGCAGAGCAGAAAGACAGAGGAGCCAGCTTCCTGGCACCATCCTTGCCAGCTGCCCTGCCCTGCCTGCCTATGTTGGCATTTCTTCTCGTGTGAGACAAGCAACACTTACATGCCTCTGAATACATTTAGAACCCATTACAACGAAAACAAGATCGGTCCATTGTAAGTGACTTCTGCAGTGTCTTTGCATTCATTTTTTACTTATGAAGCCCTAGAAACAGATTTCTTTTAATAGACTCATATGTTGAATTTAATTGTTTCATTGGCTTCTAAGTTTTCCTTTTAGTTTTTATAGAACAAATTACTAAAAGAAAGAGTCTTTACTGGCAAATACAAATGGAGAAAATGTGCATAGAAAGATAGGAACTGATATTTTGAATAAATTCTACAGGGAAATTTTAGTGACTTTCAAATGAATTGCTATATAGTAGATTTGATATTTGGGACAAAATTAATATTTAATAGAGCATTTTACTTTTGTTTTCTATTTACTCTGAAAAATATTTCTTATAATCTCTCATTAAAGAAGAGACTGGTTCTGCAGTTATTTTTTAAAGGAACATATGCATTGGCTTTCTTTTTAGACATCGAATCTAATAATAAGTATATTTTGAGTCTTAAAAAAACAAAACAGTCTATTCAGAATCTTATTCAAATTGAGTTTTTCCATGTACTTTTGTGTCTGGTTCCATATTTCGAGACATTGCATCAGAATTGAAGGCTTTCTTTGGTGTCAAACTCTGTACTTTAAAAAAAAGCCATTATGGTGGCTTCTCCAATATGCTATGGAACAGGTATGGAATTCATCCCGGTGTTATTTGAAGTCTAACATCGATACATTCTGCAAATGTTGATCTAAATTTTCTAAAGTGATTCAAAGGGTTTTTATGCTTGCAAATTAGTTTTTTTTAACAGCTTTTAGCTTCGTGGCAATCAAGTTGTTAATTTGATGTTATTAACCACTTTTCATTTAAGATAGTGTATGCTGCCATCAAACACAGCCCCGAGGGAATTTGGAAGGAAAGCTATAAGAACTGGAGGACAAGTAGGTCGCAGAGTGCAGAGCTGACAGATGATGGAATGCAGGGCAGGGCCGAGCATCAGGAGACTTCTGTGCTATCCATAGCTCTCTTTGTGACTCAGTGTATGACCTTGGGCTACTTACTCAACAGCTCTCGCCTCAGTTTCATCTTGGGTAAAATGGGGCCAGGACTAGTCTCTAACACCTGGAGAGTGGATTGTGGAGTTGCTATTCTCACAGACTCTCAAATCTGGGAGACATCTGCCAGTCATTCACTCTAACCCAAAGTAAATCCCTTCCCCAATGAAAAGTGGGTTTTTCCATTCTCTTATAAGTCTGGTGACAGCAGACATAACTTCCCCCATGAAGAAGCCCATTCCATTTCCAAACATTTTTAGTTGTCAATAATCTATCTTGGGAAATAGCTAAAACAGGCACATTCATAGAGCCAGAAAGTCAATTAGAGATTAACAGGGATGGGAAAGAGGGAAATGGAAGGTCCTGCTTAATAGTTACAGAGTTTCTGTTTGGGGTGACAACATGTTGGAAATAATAATGGTGGTGGTTGCACAACCTCGTGAATATAATTAACACCACTAAATTGTATATTTTAAATGGATGAAATGGCAAATTCAACATTATATATATATACTAGGGGCCCAGTGCACAAAAATTTGTGCACTCGGGGGCGTCCCTCAGCCTGGCCTGTGCCCTCTCACAGTCTGGGACCCCTCAGTGGATGTCCACCTGCTGGCGTGCCTGGCCAGCCTGGTGAGGGGCTGATGGTTGTTTGCAGGCTGTCCAAGCCCCCCAGTGTGGACCCTCACCCCATTGGGGTGTAGCAAGCCTGAGTGACAGTCTGAGGGCCATTTTCAGGCTGCCCACAGTCCCTTCAGGTTTTGGGTCCCTACTGGGGTGCCTGGGTGAGGGGCTGAGGGCCGTTTTCAGGCTTTCAGGCTACCCACAGCTCCCATTGACCCAAGGTCTCAGCGAGGCTGGCTGGAATCAGGTTTCTGGGGTTTATTTATCTTCTATAATTGAAACACTGTTGCTTTGAGTCAAGGCCTAGGCAGGTAAGGAAGCCTCCTGTTCGTTTCAGCTCCATGGCTTCTATAATTAAAACATTGTTACCGTGAGCAGAGGCTCAGCCAGCCTAGGCAGGCAGTTGCAACAGAAGCCTGCTGTTTACTCTAGCTCTTTGGCTGCTGGCCGCCATCTTGGCTGGGTTAATTTGCATACAGCCTCTCTGATTGGATGGCGGGTGTGGCTTGGCTGGTGGGCGTGGCTTAGGCGTCCCAAAGAGATGGTTAATTTGTATATTATTCTTTTATTAGATTAGATTACCCTTTTATTATATAAGACTAGGGACCCGGTACATGAAATTTGTGCACTGCGCAGGGGAGGGTGTCCTCATCCCAGCCTGCCCCTTCTCACATATTGAGAGCCCTCAGGCAGTGTCGTACTGATGGCTTAGATCCGCTCCTTGCTCCCCTTGGGGAGTGGGCCTAAGCCACAGTCTGGCCTCCCTTTGTGGGAGGCTGATCAGGGGAAGCCACCAGCCCCATCACCCTGCTGCTGCAGCCACTGCCAGTCACCACAGCCACCAAGGTGTTTTCATCAACACGGACTCCAGTTCCTTCACCATGAAAAAATGACACCTTTCTTTAGGCATTTTCAAGATGTGTCTTTCATAGGATATGACATTTCTTTCTTTCTTTTTTTTTATCCTCACCTGAGGATATGTTTCCATTGATTTTTAGAGAATGTGGAAGAGAAGGGAAAAACAGAGAGAAACATCAAAGTGAGAGGAACACTTTGATTGGTTGCCTCCTGCATATGCCCTGACCTGGGCCCTGGCCAGGGAGGAGCCTGCAACCTAGGTACATGCCCTTGGTCATAATTGAACCCAGACCCTGCAGTCAGCAGGCTGAGGCATTATGCACTGAGTCAAACCGGCTAGGGCAGGATATGACATTTCTTTGCCTCCCAGCAGTGGACCTTCATTTTTTTTCTCCAGGAGTGTGGTGGTAAAAACCCTAGATCGCCTTTAGGGATTCTTATTACCCAAGTTATTAAGAATATTACCAGTGGCATACAGGGAGCTTAGTCAATAAGTGGTAAGAAAAGGTGTTTCCTCTGTAGTTCACTCTGATCACCGGCTCCACCCTGCCCCTCCAATCCTAGCTCCACCCCTACCCAAGCCTGTAACCTCTGGCTGAGGATGCAGGCTTGGGAAGGGGACCTTCAGACCACTGAAATCATTGGCTCCGACCCTGCTCAGGCCTGCAGCCTCTGGCCAAGGTTGCAGGCCTGGGCAGGGGACCCCTAAGCCCCTCAGACTTCACAGAGCCCAGGCCTCTGCAATCACCGGCTCTGATCCTGCCCCCTGCCATCGCCAGCTCTGCTCTTGTCCCAGTGGCAGCCTCTGGCCAAGGCTGTAGGCCTGGGCAGGGGACCCACAGGCCCCTCCGATCATGGACTCCACCCTTGCCCCACTACAGCCTCTGGCCAAGGCTACAGGCATGGGCAGAGGACCTCCAGACCCCTGCATTATTGGCTCTGCCCATTCCCAGACCCCTGCAATCATAGGCTCTGCCCCTGCACCTTTGCCCCTGCCCAGGCCCCTGCGATCTCCGGCCTTGCCCCTGCCCAGGCCTGAGACCTCTGGCCTAGGCCTTATGCCTGGGTAGAGCACCCTCATACACCTTCGATCACCGGCTCTGCCCTGCCCCCTCAGATCACTGGCTCCACCGTTGCCCATGCCTGAGGCCTCTGACGAAGGCCTCTGGCCTGGGCAGGGTACTCTCAGCCCCCTCTGATCGCCTGTTTCACCCCTCGGGCCCCCACCTCCCCCACCACCTGCGTGGCTAACAGGCCTGACCATTTCAGTGGTGGGGCTGAGCCAGACTGGGCACTGCCATCTTGTGGCTATGGGGGCCATCTTTGTGATGGAGTGATGCCTAATTTGCATAGTACTCTTTTATTAGATAGGACTAGTGACCCAGTGCATGGATTCAAGCACATTGAAAGGGAATTAATTATAAGGTAGCTGGTGGGGTGGGACTGGGAAGAGATAGGCTGGACATGCACTGGAGCCAACCTCCTGTGGTCCCTCCCCAGTGTCTGCGGAGTGAGCAGGATCCCTCTGGTAAGTGGGGTCCCTCAGCCTGGTATGTGGGGATTGGGTCGAAACCAGCTCTCTGACATCCCACTCTGCAAAGTTGCTGTCTTACAGGGTGTAGAACGCAAACGCAAGTGTGCAATAAACCAGATTCGGGGCCGAAAGTGCCCCAGCAACAACATAACCCACAGCCAAAGGTGGAATCGTGTGGCCCCACAAGGAATCAGGCTCCCTTCTCTCTGGTTCCGGGTGTGTCACCCAAGAACCACCCCTGTGAAGTCACTGCAGCTTGACAGCTCTTGGGTTGAGTGTCTGCCCCTTAGAGGTCAGTGCACGTCATAGCGACCAGTTAGACATTTGGACACTTAGCATATTAGCTTTTTATATATATACTAGTGGCCCTGCACACGGAGAGTAGCTCACTGCTGCTTGCCTCAGCTGGCCGTCCCGCCCACCACTGCTCATAGCTCTCCACTACACATAACTCGCTGCCCCGCCCTCCTGTAGCTCTCTGCTGCAGGTAGCTTGTTGCCTCACCCTCCTGCTGATCGGTTGTTATGTGATAGGGGCCCTACCAATTTGCATATTACCCTATTATAAATATATATTAGAGTCCTGGTGCACGAAATTCATGCAAGGGGCTCAGCCCTCACAGCCTGTCTCGGCCAGTCCTCACAGCCCCAGCTGGCCTCTGCAGCCCCTCGCAACCCTGCTGGCCCTCACAGCCCCGGCTTCATCCAGAAGATCCTCTGGACTGTCGTCTGGAAGGTAGTCCGGATAGTAATTCTGCTGTTTGGTCTAATTAGCATATTAGCTCTTTATTACATAGGATATATAAAACCACAATAAAAAATTGTCATTAGTCATCGGGGAAATGCAAATTAAAACCACAATAAAAAAATTCCATCTTGGTTAGTGCTGTGGTATCAATGAGAAGATAGACCATGTTATCCAACATCGGCAGAAAAGGAAACAGTCTAAGGTCACATGCAAGGAAGAGGAGGGTAAGGATCTGAATTCAAATCCTTGACCCTTAGACCATAGGTGTCCTGAGTCCACATTGCTGTCACTATTGGGCATAGACTTGCTCTATTTGTGATACTCTTCTTACTGTCTTTAGCTGGCCTCTGCAGGGGAGGGCAAAACATTTTTGCCACCAGTGTTCAATCTAGAGACTAAAAACTCACTTTATGAGGCCTGACATGGCTTTCACTTTTTTCCCCATCATCATTTATTCCCCCCTATACCCTTTTCCACTTTTCTCCTCCACCCCATAATCCCACAATCACCACACTATTGTCCATGTTCATGAGTTCTTTTTCTCTTTTTTTCTTCATTGTTCAATCCCTCCACACCCCCGGCTTCCCTCTTCTCCCACCTCTGCTCAGAATTGTCAGCCTACTCTCTCTGAGTCTGTCTCTATTTTGCTTGCTTGTTCAGTTTATCCATTAGATTCCACATGAGTGAAATCATATGGAACTTGTCTTTCTCTGACTGGCTTATTTCACTTAGCATAGTACTCTCCAGGTCCCTTCTTGCTATTGCAAAAGGTAAAATTTTATTCTTTTTTATAGCAGAATAGTATTCCATTGTATAAATGTAGCTTTTATCCACTCATCTAGTGATATATACTTGGGCTGCTTCCAAATCTTAGCTATTGTAAATAATGCTGCAATGAATATAGGGGTATGTATTCTTTTGGTTAGTGTTCCCAGAATTAGAATTGCTGGGTCATAGGCAGTTCCATTTTTAATTTTTTGTAGTAACTCCATACTGCTCTCCATGGTGGCTGCACCAGTCTGCATTTCTGCCAATAGTGCATGAGGTTTCCCCTTTCTCCAATACTTGTTTGTTGATTTACTTATGACAGCCATTTTGACAGATGTGAGCCAATATCTCTTTATGGTTTTAATTTGCATTTCCCTGATGACTAATGACATTGAGCATCTTTTCATATATCTATTGGCTATCTATCTCTATGTCCTCTTTGGAGAAGTTGATCATTTTTTAAATTGGATTGTTTGTGTTGTGTGTTGAATTTTATAAGTTCTTTATACATTTTGGATAGTAACCCCTTATCAGATGTATCTTATTTAATGGGTTTTCTTTTCATTAAAAAAAACATTATTTTTATTGATTTCAGAGAGGAATGGAGAGGGAGAGAGGGATAGAAACATCAATGATGAGAGAGAATCATTGGTCAGTTGCCTCGTGCATGATGAGGATCAAGCCCACAACTTGGGCATATGCCCTGACCAGGATTTGAATCATGACTTCCTGGTTCATAGGTCAATGCTCAATCACTGAGCCACTGCAGCTGGGCTCTTTTCATTTTGTTGATGGTTTCTTTTGCTGTGCATAAACTTTCAGTTTGTTTTTACTTTTGTTTCCTTTACCCATGGAAAAAATATTACTGCCCAAAATGTCCAAGATTTTACTGTCTGTGTTTTCTTCTAGGGTTTTTATGGTTTTAAGTCTAACATTTAAGTCTTTAATCCATTTGAGTTTATTCTAGTGTGTGGTAAAAGACAGTGGTCTAGTTTCATTTCCTTTGCATGTATTTGTCTAATATTCCCAACAGCATTTATTGAATAGAATGTGTTTACCTCATTGTATGTTTTGCCTCCTTTATCAAATATTAATTAACTTAAAAGGTATGAGTTTATTTATGGGATCTGTATTCTGTTCTATTTATTTATTTATATGTCTGTTTTAATGCCAGTACCATGCTGTTTTGATTACTGTGGGCTTATAGTACAGTTTGATATTAGGTAGCATGATTCCCTCCACTTTGTTCTTCCTAGTCAAGATTGCTATTGCTATTCGGAGTCTTTGGTGTTTCCATATAAATTTTTGGAATTTTGTTCTAGTTCTGCGAAATACACCATTGATGTCTTGATAGGAATTGCATTGAATCTGAAGATTGCTTTGGGTAGTATGGACATTTTAATGATGTTAGTTCTTCCTATCCATGAACATGGTATATGCTTCCACTTACTTCTATCTTTTTCATTTTCTTTCTGCAGTGTCTTAATATTTTTCTAAGTACAAAGTCTTTTATATCCTTGGTTAAATTTATTCCTTAGGTACTTTATTCTTTTTTTGAAGCAATTGTGAATGGGACTGTTTTCTTAGTTTCCCTTTCTGATAGTTCATTATCTATACTAATAAAAGGATAATATGCTAATTAGATCAGATTGACCAGATGTCTTCTGGATGTCTGAATTCCTTCTGGACAAAGCCACAGTGGCAGGGGCCAAGGCAGAGGCAGTTAGGCACACAGGGATCGGGTCTAAACTTGCAGTCGGACATCTCCCAAGGGGTCCCAGATGGAGAGGGTTCAGGCTGGGCTGAGGGACACCCCCTCGTGCACAAATTTCATGCACCGGGCCTCTAGTTGGTATATAAAAATGCAGCTGATTTCTGGATATTTATTTTGTATCCTGTGACTTTACTGAATTCAGTCACCAGTTTTAGTAGTTTTCTGGTGTAATCTTTAGGCTTCTTTATATACAGTATCATTTCATTTACAAATAATGACAGTTTCACTTCCTCCTTTCCAGTTTGGATGCCTTTTATTTCTTCTTCTTGTCTGATTGCTGTAGCTAGGACTTCCAGTACTATGTTGAATAACAGTGGTAAAAGCAAACATCCTTGTCTTGTTCTCTATCTTAAGGTGAACCCTTGTAGTTTTTGCCCATTGAGTATGATGTTGGCTGTGGGGATTACTTTTTTGGCAATCATAACACGCTGTTGATTCATACAGAGCTTATAATTAATAAACTTATGCCCTCCACATTCACTCTTAAAGTGGGTTCCTCTCCATTCCTAAATTTGTTTGAGTGGTGTACTAGATTTAAATGTAAAAACATGACATTTATTCCTATATAGTAAATGCATATTGTTGCTTTTTTACTGATAGTTCCATTTTCTTATGAATATTTTGAATCTTGATTGTGGAATGCATCATCTTTGTTATTTATTACATCATAAAATGTTATCCTAACTGTAAATCAAAAGGACTTTAATCCCCTTATCCAAGTTATTGATAAAAATACTGAAAAGGACTGGGTCATACACAGAGGCCTGTCTATTTCACTGGTAATTTTTCTCTGGTGTTATCCTTTAGTAACCAACACTTTCATATAGTTCTTACTCTATCCCAGAAACTGTTTAAGTACTTTATACTTTGAGTTGAGTCTTCATTGAATCTGCACAACACCCCTACAAAGCATTATTGTCATAACTAGAAGCCCAATGCATGAAATTCATGCAAAAGTAGGCCTTCCTTCCCCCCAGCTGCCGACACCAGCTTCCTTCCCTCTGGCACCCGGGCCCTGGGCTTCCTTCACAAGGTCATCCAGAAGAACATCTAATCTAATTAGCATATTATGCTTTTATTATAGACTAGGGGCCCAGTGCACAAAAATTCGTGTACTCGGGGGGGGGGGTGTTCCTCAGCCCAGCCTGTGCCCTCTCACAGTCTGGGACCCCTCGGGGGATGTCCACCTGCTGGCGTGCCTGGCCATCCTGGGTGAGGGGCTGATGGCTGTTTGCAGGCTGGCTAAGCCCCTCAGTGGGAACCCTCACCCCATGGGGGAGTGGCCAGTTGGGTGAGGGGCTGAGGGCCGTTTTCAGGCTGCCCACAGCTCCCATTGACCCATCATCCCAGCGAGACTGGCTGGAATCAGGTTTCTGGGGTTTATTTATCTTCTACAATTGAAACTTTGTTGCCTTGAGCAGAGGCCTAGTCAGGCAACGAAACCACTTGTTTGCTTCAGTTCCATGGCTTCTATAATTGAAACATTGTTGCCTTGAGCAGAGGCCCGGCCAGCCTAGGCAGGCAGTTTCAACTCCATCGCTGGTGCAATGGAAGCCTCCTGTTTGCTCTAGCTCCGTGGCTGCCGGCCACCATCTTGGCTGGGTTAATTTGTATACAGCCACTCTGATTGGCTGGTGGGCATGGCTTGGCTGGTGGGCGTGGCTTAGATGTCTCTGAGTGGTGGTTAATTTGCATATTACTCTTTTATTAGATTAGATATTCATTTATACATGAGGAAACAAAGCACAGACAGGTTAAGCAACTTGTTCAGATCACACAGTTGGAAAAGTAGTGGAAACAGGATTCAAACTTGTGTGCTGTGCCTCCAGAGTCCATGTTTTAAGCACTGTGTTGTACTGTCATTGACATCATCCATGATTCCAGTCTACATTGGGATAGGATAACATAAAGGACCTATTAAATCTGATGAATGTGATTGCTATTAGAATATTCTTTAAGTGTACCATTAGTGACAAAATAATCTGAATTGCCAGATCAAAACACGTGTGCCTTTGCATGTGCTATATTTTCCCCAAAGAAACTTGGACTGTAAACTCCTGTTCCTTCACATCTGCTCAAAAGATAATTCCTTTGGTTTTCCCAGGCACATGAGTACTTCTTCTCTTATATTACCTAGGCACTGTGTACAAATGTTTACTGCATTTTAAAATGTATTTTAGGAAACAGTAAACATTTCCCAAGCACCTAGAACGTGTGCTTGGCGTTGTGTTGGGTAACGGGAATACAGATAGGAGCTGACAGCTGGTTAGTGAGAGCCAGGGTTGGTATAGCCCTGGCGCCCACCACACTGTAGGTGTTCTGCAGATATTGTTGAGTGGCTGAATGGAAGGAAACTGAGTACCAAGAAAGTCTTTTAAAATGTGCAAATGTGCATCTATAAACTGTTTTCTGTGCTTTGGATTAAGAGAGGACTAATGTTGACTATCATGGCTGCTTACTTAGTGAAGTTGTAGCATCCCCAACCTATACCTGTGCATTCCAGTCAGCTTAGGTTAATTTGTTCTGTAGTAACAACCTGAAAAATCTCAGTAGCTCATAATAATGAGAACTTATTTCCTAATTACAGCTCATGGCTGTCTTGGGCCATAGAAGCTTTGGTCCACCCATTGTCACTGCAGGAGTGGCCCCTATATGGGACATTAATACTAGTCGATGTCAGAAGAAAATAAAACAAATTTTCTCAATAGTACTTATGCCTATAATGTTTAGTGATTTTCAGATTCTTTTATATTTAGTCCAGCAATCTGATGACTATTTACTTGTATTTTCTTGAATTTTGAATGTCACATTGCTATCATAGTAAAAGTTAAGTTGCTGTCACATCCAAGCGAAACTTCAAGATTGACTGATAGGGTCCTTTTAATGGCTCAAGTTTTAAAATTCTAATATTGTACCATAATTCATTGTTATGCATATTTTTAATACTTGTTCTCCAAACATGTATTCATAAACAATTTATCAGTTAGGAAAAGAGCTTCACAATTAATTTGGCTAATTTTATTGTGCAGAAGTAGTTCAATATTTCTTCAATGCATTTTTACCAAGAGAAACAATTCCTTGACGGACTCTAACAAAACTGGAATGTAAAACTGTTATTCATGTAATCTTTACCACATAATTTAGGGTTTAAGATGAATGATTCATTCCTACCCTGGACAGAAATGCTAGCCTATTTCTTTCTTCCTATGGGCAGCAGCAAAATGTATATACTTAGCTAAGAATTTAATTAACAAAATAACTGGTGCATAATACATTTTAATGACATGAGTTTTTAACAAGTGAGAAACTTCTGGAGTGACAGTATGATAATAGGAAGTATCCCTGTTTCCTTCACGCTCTCATAATAAAAAAGATATGCGATTCTCCTTGCCTCCACTCAGGATACATTCTTCATATCCTTTCTTCACAGTTGCCAAAAGAATGCAGCCATACTGGCACGAGAGGTATAGAAAATACTAAAATGTCAACTGGCTGATTTTTCTTCCTTGAGGATCTAATTATAGGGAATTGGCCTTAACCTAATCAGACATGAATGGTGATTTCCTGAGAGTAATTGTGGAATGAATTACTGTGAAATGAGTTCCAGGGGCTTTTTCAGAGATTTGAAAAAAATAGAGTGTTCACCTGCTTGGGCTCATTTGGTCTGGGCATAATGGTGCTGGCAGCATTTCCTGGCCTGCTGGGTCTGTGACGGCGACCTCTCTAGGAGTAGTAGTGTTGGAAGGCATTTCATGGAGGGGAAGCACCTAAGCAGGGGTGGGGAAGGTGAGCTGAAAGACAGGAACCACAAGAGACGGTAGTTACATACATGTGAGTTGGTTGGCTGGACTAGAGATAGGTTGTAAAATAACTAAGCCGGAAGAAAAGAAAACGCATTTTGTAATGAAAAAAAAAGAATAGTAAACATGATCACTTTCTCTTAGAAATTATCTGAAAACTAGAGGCCCAGTGCATGAAATTCGTGCATGGGTAGGGTCCCTAGGCCTGGCTGGTGATCAGGGCCAATCAGGGCCTTCCAGCTGCCAGCCAGGGCCTCCCTTCCCTGGCTGCTGGCTCAGGCCAGGGCCTTCCTTCACTCCGCACCGCCTCCTGGTGGTCAGCGCGTGTCATAGTGAGAACGATAGAACTCCTGGGCTCCTGGTTGAACTCTTGTGGGGACACTTTGCATATTAGCCTTCTATATATATATAGATCAGGGGTCCTCAAACTATGGCCCATGGGTCACATGCGGCCCGCCGAGGACATTTATCCGGCTCACCAGGTGTTTTTGCCTCCGCTGCCTGTCCTGCTTAGCAGCCGACTTGTCCCAGGCCCGCAGTGTGCATGTGTGGATGTGCGCCGCACTCTCCGACTCCCCTCCTCTCTGTCTCTCGACTCCTCCTCTCAGTCTCAGCAATGACTGGCTGTGACAAATATGGAACCGGACATTGACCATCTCACTAGCCAAAAGCAGGCCCCTAGTTCCCATGGAAATACTGGTAACTTGGTTGATTTAACTTTACTGGTTCTTCATTTTAAATATTGTATTTGTTCCCGTTTTGTTTTTTTACTTCAAAATAAGATATGTGCAGTGTGCACAGGAATTTGTTCATAGTTTCTTTGTTTGTTAAACTACAGTCCAGCCCTCCAACGAACTGTCTGAAGGACAGTGAACTGGCCCCCTGTTTAAAAAGTTTGAGGACCCTTGATATAGATAGTTGGCATAGTCTGTAAAAGCACGAGCAAATACACATGACTGTTTATACAAATACATATATAATATTTATGCTTTCAGAGGGTGCCCCCCAAAATGTATACACACTTTAATATCAAAATTTCAATTTTGAAAATGAAATGTATTTTAATAAACACTGCCTTTCTAATTATTCAAAGTGTGTTACACATTTTTTGAGGACACCCTATATATGTAGACTTGAGAGAATTCATAGGAAGTTGGAGATCCTCCTCCTCCTCCCACCCCCAACACTTGTTTAACTGAAACTCTGTGGCTTGGATTTCATTCCCTTCTTAATCCACTAACATGTACTGAGCTCCCACTTTGAGCTTAGCACCGTGTGATGCTCTTTTAGGTGTGGGAACCACTGGAAAAAATGCAGGCATTGTGGCGTTGGGGAGAGCTGCTGAGACCACTGTTCTTCGTAGGGGCATTTGCGTTTGAACCACGGGTTGGTTGGTGAGCAAACCCTGGTTGTTCTGCCCCCACTTCTGTTTTACTAGTTAAGGAACCTCTGCCATCTGGATGTTATGTCAGAAATTGTGGGGAAAATGTTTCTCGACCTCCTTGTAAGTGCTAGTTTTTATCTGCACACAATATGTCCCATCTTGTTCAGACAGCAAGAAGATGCATTGACATTTGGGGAGATCCCTGACCCGCCTCATATCCTTGAGAACCAAATGCTGAAGCCCTTGCCAGCCTTACAAGTGCCCAATGGAATCCTTGCTTATATGCATATTTTGGGTGCATCAATGTGTTTGTCATTTTCTCCCTGGAAACGGTTTCTCACACCCACGTTGCAAGTGTGTGATCTGTGATTCTGTCTCCCGCTAGCTTCTGTGTCCCCTTTGCCTGGAGGGAGGGCTGGGAGCATGACTCAGCTCAGGGCAATGATACAAAATGTGGTTGTTAGAGACGTCTCAGAGGAGTCTCTCTGTCTGCAGTTCTTACGCTGGGTGCAGTCTATGACGCCCTCCGCCTGAAACAATGGAGTAGGTTTGAGCACTAGGATCTCGGAGTCATGGCACTGAATGGGCCTAGGAGACACTGGCTCGGGTTTGATCCTTTGGATGTCATCTTATTTAATTTCAAAGGGAGTCTCAACCCTGTATTTGAGGATTTTGAGAAAAAGGCACATGATAATTTCGCTCAGTGATTATCCTTTCAGCGTTTGTAGCCTTTTCTATAAGGAGAACTCTTTCCACTTTGGTATTTTGCTTCACAAAGTAGACAAGGGGTCCTGTTGATTTTGTCTTAGTCAGTGAGGATACTGGGGTGTCCTGGTTCGATCAGTACTGTTGTTTTTAGTCCCTTCCAGGCCCTGGCTTTTCTGGGAATCCCATTTGCATCACTATATTCTCAGACATGCTGGATCACAACAAGCACCTTAAAAAAAGATTTCTAGAGAGAGAGGGAGGAAAAGAGGGAGAGGGAGAGGGAGAGGGAGAGGGAGAGAGAGATGGAAAAAGAGAAGGAGAGGAAGAGAGAGAGGAGGAGGGAGAAACATTGATACGAGAGTGGACTATCAATCCTCCTGCATGCCTCCCACCCAGGACTTAACCCAAAACCTGGACGTGTGCCCTGACTGAAAATCAAATAGGAAACCTTTTGTACACAGGAGGACACACAACCAACTGAGCCACACCTGCCAGGGTAGCAAGCACTTTTTGATGTTTAAGAATTAATTCCTCTAACTAAGGAATTGAAAAACAGAAGGGTATTGCAAGCATTAACACCATAAGTCAACATTTCCATTTTCTGAGGCAATTTCTCCAGGTGTAAGCATTACTCTCCAACGATGGAACATGGGTTCTGAGGAACTTCTCTAGGGAACAATGGCCCACCCTGGAATGTCCTCATTTTAAAAATCTGATTTAATAATGCAATATTGATTTTTTGTGAGAAGAATAAATGTATGGAAGAGTGCAGGTTGGATAGAAGTTGTAAAACTGTTTGTTAGTAAAACAGAAGTATGAAAATGATACAAAGATCTGCTCCAACTACTCTGAATTTCCCTGTGTAAAAATTCTACCTCAATTTTTAAATTTAGAATTTTGTAAAAAAAAGATTTGAAGGATAGTTAATAGAGAAAAAGTTCATGATGTGCCATACGATTGTGGTTAAAATTACTGTGGAGAATCACTAGTGACATATTGCATCATGACAGATCTAAGTAAAAAATAATCAAGAACCTTTGGACACACTTGATGAAAAATAAAGTTGGAAAGGAAATAGCAAAGATGTACTGCTAAGACACAAAGGAAATCCTATAGCAAACAAGGAGGCCATTCCTTCGGGAGGATTAGCTTGGAGGATGGTGCCAAAATGTGTGAAGTTCCCTTAGTGACATGCTTAGGAGCAGCGGGTAGTGGGGTTCTCACTAGGCGAAGGCACATTTGGGGAGACAGTGGGAAGAGAAGTGCTTTATAGTATTTGGGGGGGAAGGTGTGTTTTATATGTAAACTAGGGGCCCGGTGCACAAAAATTTGTGCACTCGGCAGGGGTTGGGGGGATACTTAATCCCTGCCTGTGCTCTCTCACAGTTTGGGACCCTGGAACCCATTGGGGCACACCTCCCTGTGTGCTGTGTGCCCCGCACCGATTTCCAGGCCTCAGCCTCAGGGGCGGAGCTGGCTCGGATCCTCCGCCTCCCCCCCACCCTCCAGGCTGCCCAGCCGCCTGGAATCCATGGGGGGGGGGCACGGGCACTCAGGGAGGCTATCCCTCCCTGAGTGCCCATGCCCCCACCCCATCACAGATCTACTTCCAGGCTGCAGGGCAGCCTTGGGGCCTGGGCTGGCTTGCTCCCCCAGGCCCCGGCTGCCCTGCCGCCTGAAATCGATCGCGGGAGCACGGGCACACACGCCTCTGTGCCCGAGCCCCCATGATCACGGATCTACTTCCAGCTGCAGGGCAACCTGGGGGCCTGGGTTGCCCTGCCGCCTGAAATTGATCGCGGAGGCTCGGGCACTCACGGAGGCGTGTGTGCCGGTGCCCCCGCGATCACCGACCTACTTCCAGGCTGCAGGACAGCCAGGGGGCCTGGGCTGGCTTGCTCCGTCAGGCCTCAGCTGCCCTGCCGCCTGAAATCAATCGCGGAGGCTCGGGCCCTCGCGGAGGCGTGTGTGCCGGTGCCCCCGCGATCACAGACCTACTTCCAGGCTGCAGGACAGCCTGGGGGCCTGGGCTGCCCTGCCGCCTGAAATCGATCGTGGAGGCTCGGGCACTCACGGAGGTGTGTGTGCCCGAGCCCCCGCGATCACGGACCTACTTCCAGGCTGCTTTCTGCCTGGAGGTGTGGGGTTGGGGGCGGTCATTCCTCCGGCCCCCCCACCCGTGTGGCCTGCAGGAAGGCAACAGATGGCGGCGGCGGACACCCGGAGGCAAGCCACCGGGTGTCCACCGCTGCCATCTTGGCTGGGCTAATTTGCATATAGCCGCTCTGATTGGCTGGTGGGCGTGGCTTACTCTGTCTCGGAGAAACGGTTAATTTTACTATTTCGCTTTTATTAGTTTAGATGCCTTTGTCATAAATGGACAAATGGAAAATGAAAATAATAAATGCTTTTTATAGCTCAGGTTGGGATAATACAAAGAGTTTATCCTCTGATGTGGTTTTTTGTTGTTTTGTGGGGATTTTTTAGAGCAACTGTTGATTAAATTCTGAGCAACTAATTGGGGAAAGGGGTAGAAAACTTGTGCTGGTAGGAATGGATTATAATATAGAACAGTGTATGGTAATGTGGTTATCTGAATGTAGTCCACATCCTAATAATCCCCATGGGTTTGCATTTAGTTACCTTATTCCCTGATGGCACCAGATGTAGCTAAAAGGGACTTTGCAGTTGTGATTAAGGATCCTGAGATGGAAGGTGTCGGGTGGGTTATCTGGGTGTAGGCCCTAAATGCAACCCCAGGGGTTTATAAGGGGGAGGTAGGAGATCAGAGGAATGGGAGGGAATGTGATGGTGAAAAGGAAGAGTGGCAGTGATGCCCAGGGACCATGCCACAGGGATGCAGGCAACCTCTGGGAGCTAGAAAGGCAGCGGAGAGTCTGAACCCTACACTCTCTCTTATGCAGCCCTGCCCCCTTTCTGAGGCCACAGCTCCCCGTTGGACCTTCAGGTCTCTGTCTGCGGCCTCACTGTATTGAGAAAGCACCGACGATGAGTTGACCATTTCAAAAGGCAATGTTCTTTCCACTTTGATGAGAAAAGGAAAGGTGGAAATGAATTCCTGTTTGGGAATTAGGGATCCTGTTGCCTGGGGGTCTTCCTGGAACCAGCAGAGATGAAATCTCTTAGAAGTGTCCACTCTTACTGTCTTCTCGCCCATCCTCGGTTTCAGTTGCCCTGGGTTGGACCATCTGTTCTGATCTGAGTGTATTTTCCTCCATGGAGAAGAGGAGAAAAATGAGAGAAGGGCAGTTCTAGGTTCTCTCTGTTAACACTGGTAGTTATTTGTCCTGAGGAGGGAGCATGCCCATTTTTGTTTTGATTCTTCCTGTAAACTCAGCTTTAATCCCCTTTTCACTGCCTGCAGCATTTTTCATCAGCTCCACTTATTCTGGGCTTTGTCTTCCTGACAGTGTTCTGATGGGCTCAGTCATTTTTGCTTCGTCTTTGGTCTTTTAAAACCTCATCTTTCCGAAGAACTCACAGTCCAGCCACCTCTTTTCCGTAGGCGGCTCTTCTCTTTCCTTTGTTCAGTTTGGTGAAGGTTTCTTGGAAAACTCACATGATAAAGAGAACATTCATGTAAACAGTTTGACCATAACACAGATTTATGCAGTTTGACCATAATAAAGATTACGGGACAATAGATTTCCGCTATTTACTATGTGAAGAATGTTTTGAAATAAATATATTCATGGCAGCTCAAACAGTAATCCATCCACATAAATTGGCAGGATAACAAAAAATGAAAACAAGATGTAGAGGTAAAGTTTTCAAGTAAAAAAATGACTGCTATAGTGAATAGAGAGTTTTACATTGTGAAGGAAAGACAATATCCTAAATTATGCTCCTATTATAATTTAAAAAAAAATTTTTTTTATTGATTTCAGAGCAGAAGGGAGAGGGAGAGAGAGACAGAAACATCAACGATGAGAGAGAATTGATCAGCTGCCTCCTGCACATCCTTTACCGGGTTTTGAGCCCGTAACCCAGGCATGTGCCCTTGACTGGAATCAAACACGAGTCCCCTCCAGACCCCAGGCTGACACTCTATCTAGTGAGGCAAACCAGCTAGGACCTATTGTAAGTTTTTAAAACCTTGCAGAGAAAAATCAATAAAATATTTTTTTAAAGAATGGAACGACAAAATAGGTACACAAAGCGAGAACTACGATGAGAATAATCTGTCTCCAATAGAAGAAGGTCTTTTTCCAGTGTATTTCTGCTTAAATCTTAAACTGAAGCATTTTGGCCAGAGAACATTTATAGCCCTGTTTTGCAATAAATTACTTACCTGGTGATTCAGAGACACCACGGACCAAATTACTCTGCAGAACAGTAATACTTTCTTAACAAAAGGTCACAGAAATTGTGAATCAAAATTGCTTTCTACCTTACAAAATCCTTCACGTCTTTGATGAACTCAGTGGATGAAAAGTCATGCTCCCAGCGTTCACAGTCACTGACACAAGTGACTCTTCCCAAGCAGCTTGCAGAGGTGGGTGGGAGAGGAAAGGGAGGTGATGTAAGTTTTTGCAGTTCCTTAGGTCTGATCTTAAAGAATATCTAGGTTCTCTTTCCATTCCCCCCCCCCCCCAGTGGAAGATCAGCAAAATATTTATAATTTAAAAAATATATATGTCAAGCTGACTCTAGCATAAAATAGATTCATTGATTTGTTTTTTTCTTTTACTTTTTTTTTCTTTTAAGGCAAAAAATCATAAGCATCTTTCTGGTTTCCAGGTTTGCTCTCTATCCTGCCAAAGTTGAATGCAAATTTTTCTCTCCAGTAATGGCAGGCTTGGGCTTCATTTCCTCCATGAAGAATAGGCAAGTTTGAGGAAGAACTTTTACGCAATTAAACATTACTACATTCTAAGTTCACCTAATTGGAGAAACTAGTTAAGAAAATGTAAGAATATTTATAACATTTATAGATCCATAATCAGCCTTTCACTAAGAGATAGGAGGCAACTGTAGAAGAAAGCCATGATCTTGATAAAATACTTCCTGAGTTTTTAAAAGCCCTTACCAGAGTGTCATTGCTGTACTGGAGTGGGCAAAACTGGGCTCATGATAGAGCAAATCACCATACAAAATACTGCAAAGGATCTCTGTTCTCGTCCCTGTGTTTGTACTGTAATTTATAATAGAACTTGACCCAGCTTCCAGACTGACCGTTCACGTGCCTTCCTATGATCACCTGCAAAGACGAGCGTACCTTCCTCTTCTCTTGGCAAGGTCTTACCATTGCTTCAAACAGCGACTAAACACATTGGCTAACTGCTGTCAGTAAAGACAGCTCAATTACACCAAAACCACGTTAATGTTCTCAGCTAATCTTCAACATCTCTTGGTAGAAAAAAAGATTTTAAAAAATCATTAATCAGGTCAGATATTTGCCTGAGGTGCATTTGAATCCTCACCCAAGGATATGTTTTTATTGATTTTTAGAGAGAGAGGGAGGGAAAGAGAAACACTGATGTGAGAGAGAACATCAGTCAGTGGCCTTCGGTATGCACCCTTAGGTATGTTCCCTGACCAGGAATTGAACCTACAACCTTTTGGTGTATGAGGCGACGCTCCAACCAACTGGGCAACCCGGCCAGAGCTAATTCAGTCACCTTTTAGAAAGCCCATAGCATAAGTCTTGCTAAGAATAAAGACATTTCATAGTACCCACATCAAGGTTTTCTAGATTAGATATCAATGATTAGCAATTTCTACCTGAAAATCTATGACATAGCTCTCACCTGTGACGTTTTGATTGAAATTCCTTTGTACATTTGAGACTTTCATAGAAAACTTTCAAAAGCTTTCTGAAACCCAGTTCCAAGCCAAGTTATCCAGGAATGAATACATGTCAGGAATCTTTGGTTTTCCTTATAAAATATCATTATGTTACTTCCATGACAGGAATTAAGCGGACAGAAGACTCCTTTTAACCAGTAACATAGAATGTGCCTCAGTTATTTCAGCCTGAAACAATTGCTCTTCAGTTATTTTCAAAAACCATTTTTGGTATTTAAAAGCCTTCAGTCAGTTATTCCCAGGTGCGAGTAATTATTCGCATCACCTGGGCAGCTGTTCAAAACCTCAGTCTGATTCAGGTGACCTGAGAGCTTGGAGTCAATACTGTAGAAAGTCTTCGAATGTTTTCACTAGCCATGTTTGTAAAACTGCTATTAAGGGCTTTTTGAATGTGTCATACAGATTATTTTATGAAAAAATATGCACACAGTCTAACTTATTGAGTGTAGCCCTAGGAAAAAGTGTGTTCTTGAGGAATTCACATGCTTCTCTCTCTCTCTTTTTAAATAGAATGGCAACTATGTCATCTCTCCTTTTTTCCTTGGCGCTGGGACATTCAGAAGAAAGTTCCACTTAAGCATAAGGCAGGAGCTTTTCTTAGCCTGGGATTTCTATTTTTTCCCCATCCTAATTGTACTTGCTTCTTACTGTCAATTTAAGGATTGTATTATACTTAAGTCTTTTGTTTTTATTGTTACCTATTTCAGGTTACTTTTAAAAGTAAGGCCATGTTATAAATAATAAACAAGATTTAGAGCAGAAATAGATAGCACCTATTAACAAAGTTTGGAGAAGCCCTTGCCAGTTAGCTCATTTGGTTAGAGCATCATCCCGATAATGCCAAGGTTGTGAGTTCAATCCCCAGTCAGGGCATATACAAGAATCAACCAATGGATGCACAGATAAGTGGAATAATTATGTCATTTGGCTGTGTTGCTGTAACTGAAGCCTGCCATATGGACTGATATTATGCTTGCATAATTATTTTATGATTGTGATAATGATGAAGTATTTGTAGACTTTAAAATTAGATTTTTATAAAAATATACAAGTGTAAATTCTTATAATGACATCGTATATAATTTCTCACAAAAACATGGGTAAAACTTGACAACTAAAAAAGTTGCCAATGTTTATTGTCTCCTTGGTATACAATAAGTGTACATAATTAGTATATGTGTATTCTAAGAAGGGTTTAATGAGTGATCTAAAAGTTGATAGAATTTAACAAGATAAAATAAATAAGAAATATGAAGAAAATAAGACAATGCATTAGGGGTCTGGTTGGCACAAAAAAGCCATAGAATCTTGCTAGAAATGGGTCAAAATTTTAACTTCCTAGCAGCCTACGTGAAAAGGAAAATTCTCTGCTCAGATAAGTGAGAAGAACTTGTGATAATAAGTCTAGAAGGCTTTAATTCTCTATAGAATCTCTTGGAAAAAGTACTTTGAAGTAGATTATCTTGTCTCTTGATTAGTATAGTTACCATTATGTGATTGATATAATAAATTATAGTGCTGTAAGATTTTTACATGAACTGGATTAATTTAATAAATTTTCTAGCCCTAGCTAGTTTGGCTCAGTGGGTGGAGCCTCAGTCTATGGAATCAAAGGTTCCCAGGTTCAATTCCAGATAAGGGCATGTACCTTGGTTGCAGACTCCTCCCCAGCCCAGGCCCTGGTCAGGGCGTGTGCAGGAGGCGACCAATTGATGTGTTTCTCTCACACTGATATTTGTCTGTCTTTCCCTCTCTCTAAAAATCAGTGGAAAAATATCCTTGGGTGAGGATTAAAAAAAAAAAAAGAAGAAGAAAGAAAGAAATTTTCTAGCCCATTAAAAAAAGAGGTCACCTGTTAACCAATAGAACAGGCTCTGTGGGATGGAAGAAATCTTGTTTGGTGAGACAAAATCAAAGATAATTTTTTAACTAATTTTTCTTGTTATTTATTGAGATAACGTTGATTAATAACATTATATAAATTTCAGATGTGCAATCTTATAATTTGATATCTGTAAAATACAATATTGTGTGTTCATCACCCAAAGTCAAGTTTCTTTCTATTACCATATACTTGATCCCCTTTACCCAATTTTCCCTTCCTCCCACAACCTTCCCCCTTATGTGTCTTTTTCCTTCACCAAGTTAGGGAAGTTTTCAGCCATTATTTATTCAAACAGATTCTTGACTTTTGTCCTTCTGGTACCTAAATGATATGGATGTTGTTATCCTTGATGTTATCACAGAGGTCCCTGAGACTTCCTTTATTTTAAAAAAATTATTTTTCCTTTTGTTGCTCTGCTTGGATGTTTTCTGTTATCTTGTCCTCTAAATCACTGATTCAGTTCTCTGCTTCATCTAACCTGCTGATGATCCCTTCTAGTGTATTCTTCATTTCAAATATTATAGTCTTCATTTCTGAGTAGTTATGTTTTATGGCTTCTATATCCTTTTTAATGCTTACTACCTACTTGTTTAAGTTCTCACTGAGATCCTCCATTCTTCCCCTATGGTCCATGAACATTCTTATAACCATTGTTTTAAACTCTGCATTTGGTTGCTTCTATTTCATTTCATTCTTTTTTCTGGGGATTTCGTTTGTTCTTTCATTTAGGGTATATTTCTTTGTCTCCCCATTTTGTCTTCCTTTTGTGTTTATCTCTGTGTATTAGCTAGCTGTGCTATGACTCCCAAACTTGTTATGATGACTTTATGATGTAGGTGTCTTGTGGGGCTTAGTGGTGCAATATTCCTGATCACCTGAATTAGGTTCTCCAGGAATGTCTGTTGTATGGGTTATGTGTGCCCTCCTGTTGTAGTTGAGTCTCGAGTACTGGTGGATCATTCATGAGTGGAGTTAACCCTCATGCTGGCTGACTATAAGGATAGACCTGGATCACTGTGTATGAGTATTCAGGGGCTGCTCCCCAAGGAGGAGATATTCCCTGCAGGGTCTGATGCCTGCCGGAATCCCCCTTTGGATGTGCCACTAATCTGAAGTAAGGGTGGTAAAGCCATTGGTTGTGTTGGTTCTGGGTCCACTTGGGTAAGGTTCCGGTATAGGTCAACGTCAGACATAATGTGTTACTGGCCTTGGGCTACCTGTCTGGAGCTACTCTGTTATTCACTATTTATAGCTGTTTCTACTATGCCTGGGTGTATGTAGAAGGGGCAAAGCTGTGTACAAGGGTCAGCTTCCTTCAGCTCTGAGCCAGGGGCAGATCTATAAAAGTTCCAAGACTCCCTGAGGTCCATTTCCACCTGTCGGCTATTTTGCCACCCCTGAGGTTGCCTCCGTCAGAGCCTCCTGAAGAAAAACGATAGAGTGGGTCTAGGCTGGACATGACCTACAGGCCCTAAAACAAGGCACAAACTTGGTAGGGTGGGGTGACCTGGGTCAGGAAGATGAGTCTAGTAGGTCTCCTATTTGGGGGCAGCTCCATCAGGGGGGAAAGTAGCCCCTACTTCAAAGCTATACCACTCAGTTTCTGCCAGAGTCTCCAACCCTAGCTTCCCCAGGAGGAGCACATGGCAGGTTCGGGTTGAGTGTGGTCAGCCAGCCCTTCACAGGAGCAAGCTCAGTTGGGCAGAGCCACCAGGACTCAGGAGGACAGATCAAAAGAGTCTCACATTTGGGGTGGTGCCAGCTGAGCCTGCATGTCACTTCTTCCCTGTTCTGTAACCACGCAACTTCGTGCCTGTTGGAATCAGGACAAAAGCCTCCAAAGAAGACATGCTCCAAAGGTCTCAGCTCTGAGCAGCACCCCCTTCCCCCACGGAACTGAGCTCAGCAGGCTTGGGCAACTGATTCTTGGGAGGGCAGATCAAAACAGTTTCTCGTTGGGGGTGGTGCTGGCCAAGCCTGCTGGAGTAGGGCAAGACTGGCCCCTGTTTTAAAGCCACACAGCTCAGTGACTGTCTGAATGTCCACCTAGTGCTTCTCCAGAAAAAGACCACATCAAAGGTCCCTGTTATATGCAGCCAACAGACCTTTCTATAGGGCTTGAGCTTGGCAAGGTGGTGTCGCCTAGAGTAGTGCACTCCCCAAACTGGTGTAAGAATAGGAGTACTCAACCCTGGGAAGATGGCACCTGAGGGCAGTGTGGGATAGGTATTCAGCACAGGGACCTCCGTGGGTAACCCTCCAGATCTCTCCTCGGGGACACATCCCAATCTTCTTGTTATGACTCCCATATGACCTGAGTCACCTTCTCTCTACCAGAGCCCCATGTGAATGTCCAAGAGCAAAATCCTGTGCATTGGCCCTTTAAGAGAACACCTGGGTTTCTAGAAGACTGCTTCCTCTTCCAGGCAGACAGAGTCTCAGCTAATTTCCACTGCCAGGTGCTATGAAGACTCCTGGTATTCTGGGTTGGGCATCCCATCCTGGGGTTGTGACCTCACATTTCTCAGGAGGGGCTTTCTGCAGCTGAGATATCCTTCTGGCTTCTCAGCCCCTTTGTGGGTTCAGGGGCCAGACCTCTCTGCATCTCCACCCTTCTTACCAGTCTCTGTGTGGCTTCTTCTGTAAATCCTTGGTTCTAATCCTTCTATTTAGCTACCTTTCAGTTGGTTATTCAGATTGATTGCAGTATAATTTAACTGTAAACCCGGTGTGGCACTGGGAGGAGGTGAAGCTTCTACCTGTTCTGCAGCCATCTTGGAACCCCCAGCTCTTCTCTTTCAGTGGTGCTTATTCTCTTTGAGCCAGAAAGCTGGGCTCCAGGTTGTAAAGGGTTTTCAGTGCCATGCCAAGTCCGCTGACCACACTTTCTTTCCTTTTTCCCACTGTCATGCAGACCAGACGACGTGCTCTTGCATCGCACACATGATGAGATTGTCCTCCTGCATTGCTTCCTCTGGCCCCTGGTGACATTTGTGGTGGGCGTCCTCATTGTGGTCCTGACCATCTGTGCCAAGAGTCTGGCTGTCAAGGCAGAAGCCATGAAGAAGCGCAAGTTCTCTTAGAGAGGAGTAGACATGTGGAAAGCAAAGCACAGAAGCCGCACCCATTGGCACACATCTACCTGCAGAGCCTGTTTCCGGTGCAGGAGATGGAAGGGGCTATGAGAGGTCTCTGAGAGGCTCCTCCCTCAATGGCAGCAGCAACAGGCACAACTGGAAGACTTAGAACCTCATAGATGTTATTCTATGTGTTGTAGCCGTGGTTAAAGGGTCAAGCTCTTAGCTGTCGGGAGTAAATTTCAGAAAATCTGATAAAATGTTAATTTTTTTTGAAAGTCACAGTGTATAATTGTACAGTGTAGTATACAAATCATGATGATTTATGGTATTTAAAAATATTAAACTAGAGTGATCTGTGTTCTTTTCTATTTTCTTTTTTATCCTTAAAACACCAGGGTTCAAAAAAAAAGTTCTTCTGAGTTTCACTTGATTCTGCTAGACTAAACTTTGACTTGGAGATGAGGATTTCTGCACAAATCTTGACTTCACCATATAATTCCATTTCCATGATTAAAGAGTACCATTGGGATTTTGCTTGAAAAAGAAATACTGCTCAGTCTCCAGTCACTTCCATGAATCGTCAACCAGGGATGCTCAAAGATTGGAAAAAGATATCCTCTAACACTTGCCTTTGCCTATCCATTATTTTTCAGCATATTTTTTTAAGAGAAGAGCATAATTCTGAACAAGGCCTGTACTAGCTCTTAGAGCACTGCACTCCTCTATTCATCTTGCTCATGTTTATTTTGGATGGATTTTGTCCTTGTGCAATAGCATATACATGATACGAAGGACACCTTTCAGCCTAGTCAAATGCTGTTTTCATTTTTTTAAGTCAGGAAAATTATTCAAGATCCATCCAAACATTTTGTTTTGATTTTCTTTGCCCTTGCCTTGATGTTACCAGTATTAAAACAAGAATACTACTGATGTTGTTCAGTTTGCTTGGACAAACCTGGAGCTGCAGCCCAGCTCAACATCATGGCTAAGCTTTCTGTGCCTTTATCAAAAGTTCAAGGAGACCAGATCTCTTTGAATCTGTTCATAAGTTCAAATTTCAAATGTCAATCCCAGGTCTCAGTGAATATCAAACCTCCCCTATTTATTTACCAGGTAGAACCAAACCTTTGTTTAGATGAAATATTTTTAGTGGCGGAACATCCGACAATGTAATTTCTTTTTACTTTCTTCTAATACTCTGGACATGCTCCTAATAAAATAAAGGCAAATTAGGACAAGCTCCCCTCAACTATTTGCTCAGGATTCTAAGAAAGATACATGTTAGTAGAATATGCTTTCCTGACCTTGAGTCCACATACCACAGTTTTCTTAATTTTAGAATGCAAGTAATTGAGAGAGCCATAGTCTTCAGTGGAAGGGTGCTGGATGAGTCTGATAATTTTTTCCTAACTCAAGTGTTACAGGTTGCACTGTGAAAAAGACCTTGAATGCACTATGGGTGACATCCTTTGACTTCAATCCCAGTTTTCTGTGGCAGCATCCCTGTTGTCTTAGCAACACAGCAGACCATTCTGAAGCAGTCACACAAAAATGGGACTCAGAAAATCATCATCTTTGCATCACTTTGTAGGAGATGAAGTCTACTTTATTCATTTTGTCTTAATATAATAATCTATGATTAATTGATTACAGAGAGTAGACAAAAATAGCATACGGACATATGTTAAGTGTAGGAAAAAAGGGAAGTTGATATATATCAATCTGAGTTTTCATCTATCAGTTTGGTGCTCACACATATTAACTAAATGCCTATATTTAGGCCCAAAGAGTACACACGACTGTATTCTATAGGTTGAGTTTTGGAAAAGAGGAGAAGCACACTGAATTCGTGAAGTCACATGTAGTTTTAGGGTCTTACTTGCTTACAGCCAATTAAATTTGAGACTACTTATACTTGTCACTGAAGATAAAACCTAAAGGAATAAAGACAGGGCATTTTAAAGATCCTAAGAGGTAAAGAAACATTGATATTTTAATTTCTCTTTTGTATAAGTGAGAAAAGTTATTTTAATTATCTTTTTTGTATTAAAAAAAAGGGCTTAAGGGCCCAAAATATGATCGCTCACATAAGACAGGTTATTTCTTCCTCACATAACATGCAGAGGTAGTTGAGAAGTAGTAGGGATGGTCTGTTTCACAAGGTAATCAAGGGACCCAGGATTCATCCACCTGTTGTTCTCTCATTGCCAAGGGTAATGGTCAAAGCTGGCTCAAAGAAGCACTTCCACTGTGCAGCCTATCAAAAGAGGAAGTTGAGAGCAAGCTATTTCCTTTAAAGGAAGTTTTAGCCATCACTTCTGCTCAGTCCATAATCACTTACTACATAGCTATACCTAGCACAAGGAAGGCTGAGATATGTCCAGTTGGATGGACATATGTCCTACTAAAACCCCAGGTGAAAGGTTCTATTATTAAAAGGAAAAAGGAGAATGAATGCTAGACTAAAGAAAAGAATGATGTATAGCCCTCAATGGTCTGCATCGTGATGAATAGCTGAGCAGGGCTAAAGAAGATCCTTTGCCATGATAAGAGAAAAAGATGCTTGGTTAAACCTTGAATTTGCTGTCTGGGAGAAACTCTCTTGTCCGTTGTTCTCTGTGGCCTATAGTTTGACTTCTGAGAAATGCTTGCTCATCAGATTTACAGATACATCTGAATCCTGGAGAGGGGTGAGCAGCACAGCTTACAGGCTCCTGCCTACTGATGCAGATTTGTAGACGTAGGTAGATTTCCTTAGGACTTGAACGAACATAGGCTTGTATAGGCCAGGATTATAGTTTGTTTGGCTGCGATAGAGGCCAATTCCATTTTTGATGTTTGCTGGTAACTTTCAAGCCTCTTCGTGTCCCTCTCCTTTCCCGCTACTCTCACCTGGGCAAACTAATTAGCAAGCTGGGGTGTTTCCTTCTTTGGCCCAGGTGGGAAGTTCAAATCACACAAACTCTGGCCTGAACGCAGAAACCCTCCCCACAGCTTCACACCCTATGAAACACAAAAGCCAAGCCAGTCAAGCCAATTTTGGATCTGCCTGGGAACTTGCCCTGCACTCCCCAGAAAGACCCATTATGTGAATAATAAACCTTTTCATGCCCTCTTGGTGTGTGTGTGTGGTTATTGGTCTCAGCATCCAAACCAAATTTGGGGTTAGGAGGTCGATCTGAGAGGTGCCCACAACATTGGTGATAAAATTTCATCAAAATCAGGTTTCTACTCTATTTGCTTTCAGTTCATAAAAAAGTAACCACAGCCAAAGGGCTATGCTTATAGTTCTTAAACCAGCAGCATCTTATTAATCTGTGCTTGGCTCATACCTCCATCCCTCAATTTAATGGCAGCCACCTTGAACCTTCGGTAACAATACATTTAAGTGGGAATGCAACACCCTTTATCTTATCTTTTCTGCTGAGCTGGCTCATTGTCTTGGAATAATACTTAATGGAGACGCTTGAGAAAGACGGAATAATAATCTGCTCTTTGGAGGACAGAAGCAGTTGAGCTGCAGGACACATTGTAAATTGTCTGTCTCACCTCAACAGTTTTTCATAGGCCTTTAACAAAAAACAGCAAAGAGCAGCTAATGCACGTCACAACTCTGGTTTTCTTCTATCTGCTTTCCCCAGTGCTACAGGTCTGTCGTCCAAGTTGTGGCTAGTGACAGTGTACCTAATGGTTAGCCAAGCATAACAAGGGTCTCTAAATTTTCCATCCTGTGATACGTTTCCTCACTGCTGGCTGCCTGGCTACAATGCCAAAGCCCCATAGTTTGGATTTATGTTATGATGGGGATATTCTTGACATTGTCTCTTTCTGAATGGGCTCAGCTGATGACTCCTGGATCTGGGATCCGTCCTCACCTGATCCATGCTCTGGTTGCATACTGCATAGTTCTGATGCACTCTTAGTCTCTGTCTCAAGCTTAGTGATGGGCTGACAATGCGGTGACAGGATAAATAATGAGACAAAATATTACCAGACAGCATGGATGAAGAACCCTTTACCTGGCTCAGATAGTTTGTTCTTCTGAAAAATTACTGAGATATATCAAACAATTGGACAACCTTTTGGGAATAGATCAACATTCCCATTGCATATCATATAGTCCAGATACACTATACTCTTCTTGGGGCCTGGGCATGTGTGGTCCTGTCCATGGCACGGGCCGCTCTTCTCACCATGTATGCAGATCTATTTTTTCTCATCCATTAGGTCTGAGCTTAAATACTCTGAAGCCTTTCCAAACCTTCCTATGTAAATAGATTTCTCCTATCATTTTCTTCTTTACCCTACTTTCTTCATTTGGAGTACCTATTGTTACTTACCTAATCTAATAAAAGGGTAATATGTAAATTGACACTCACTCCATTACACCTAAGTGATGCTCACCAGCCAAGCCACGCTCACCAGCCAATCAGAGTGACTATATACAAATTAACCCAGCCAAGAATACGGCTGGCAGCCACAGAGCTGGAATAAGCAGGAGGCTTGCCCCTGCGATGGAGGAAGCTAAGATTCTTGTCTGCCTAGGCTGGCTGTGGCCTCCGCGCAAGGCAACAAAGTTTGAATTATAGAAGATAAACAAACCTCAGATACCTGCTTCTAGCCTTGGTCTCAAGGAAGTGCTGGGAGCCTGGGTTGTCAGGGCAACCTGACCTGGGCTCTGGTTAAGGCAACACAGTTTCAACTTTAGAAGTTAAATAAATCCCAGATACCAATTTCCAGCCAGCCTCACTGCAAACAGCCATCAGCCACTCATCCAGCCTGGCCAGGTACCCCAGCCAGGGACCCCCTTCCCCCGAAGGGGATGTGGCCAGCCTGAAAACGGCCTTCAGCCCCTCACCCAGGCTGGCTAGGCACCCCAGGGGGGACACCCACCTTGAAGGGGCTGTGGCCAGCCTCCAAACAGCCATCAGCCACTCATCCAGCCTGGCCAGGCATCCTAGCAGGAACCCCACCCTGATCTGGGACACCCTTCAGGGCAAACCAGCCAACCCCCACCCATGCAACAGGCCTCTATCCTATATAATAAAAGGGTAATATGCAAATTAACCCTAACAACAGAACCACTGGGAATGACTGGTCACTATGACACACACTGACCACCAGGAGGCAGACGCTCAATGCAGGAGCTGCCCCCTGGTGGTCATTGCACTCCCATAGGAGGAGCTCTGCTCAGTCATAAGCCAGGCTGCCAGCTGCCAGCACAGCAGTGGTGGCGTGAGCCTCTCCCGCTTCCTCAGCATTGCTAAGGATGTTCGACTACAGCTTTGGCCTGCTCCTTGCTGGCAAGTAGACATCCCCTGAGAGCCCCTGGGCTGCCACAGGGATGTCTGGCTGCCAGGTTAAGCCAGATTGCCCGGGGAGCGGGCCTAAGCCAGCAGGTGGACATCTCCTGAGGGGTGCCAGATTGCTAGAGGGCACAGACCATGCTGAGGGACATCCCTGAGTGCACAAATTTTTGTGCACTGGGCCTCTAGTATTTATATATTTGTTTACTTGCCCATAAATACATCTATTTATTTATCAAATACATCTATTTCTCCTATTAGATGATATGATTTATGAAGGTAGAACAGTATTGGTGAAACATTTTTTCAGCATTGGCACAGTGCCAGACACCAAGGTGCTAAATATTTATTGAATGGGTAAATGAATGAACAAATGCTGCCAGATCCATTATGTCCTCTGTAGTGTTGTTTCCTATATCCTTTCTTATCTTGGGAAAGTTTACCTTACCTTCAAGGCACGAGTTCCTCCCTCCATTCTACCTGCTAAATTAATCATTGCTTCCTTTGTGCTCTTATAGCAATTTGTACATACCTCTATCATCTTTAGTGTACATTGCAAGATTTTATCATTTGTCTTGTGTTATTAACCCACTGATTCTTTCTTCCTCCCCACCTGGTGAGACAAGAATCATATCTTGCTCTGGCCAGAGTGGCTCAGTTGGTTGAGCATTGTCCCATATACCAAAAGTTTGCTGGCTCAATTCCTAGTCAGGGCACATGCCTGGGTTTGGGGCTCAAGGCAGCCAATCCATGTTTCTCTCTCATCAATGTTTCTCTTTCTGTCTCCCTTTCGCTTCCTCTATCTCTAAAATCAATAAAAAACATATTTAAAACAAACATATCTTACTGATTTTAGTTGTTAATCCTCATGTGAGGATATTTTTCCATTAATTTTTTTTTTTAGAGAGAGTAAAATGGAGGGGTAGAGACACACAGAGAGAAAGATCAATCTGAGAGAGACACATTGATTGGTTTCCTTCTCCACCAGGGCTGAGGATTGAGCCTATAATCAAGGTACATTCTTTTGACTGGAATCGAACCTGGGACCTCGAGCTGATGTTTTATCCACTGAACCAAACTGGCTCAGGTTTGTTGATCTTTTTGTACATGACAAAATATAATAATAATAATAACCCCAACCATCTCTTATTAAGTGCTTTTTGTGTGCATCTATACTCTTTATCACATATCCAAAGCATGGCTAACCCTGGAAAAACTCTAAATTAATGAATGAACAAATACATATTGCAATTTTGGCCTGAAAATGAAAATTTATACTAAAGATAGGCTAATGTTTTTATATTTAAATATCATAGGCTACTGTTTAAACAAATGAATAGTGGAAAAGTCACTCTGTTATTATCATCAAATTACTCCCAAATTTAGCAATTTAAAACAGCAAACATATTATCTCATACAATTTCTGAAAGTCAGGAATCAGGAAGTGGCTTAGCTGTAATTCTAAATTATTCTTGGTGAAATTTTGCCTCTTAAGTAAGTGCATCGGTTATGATAACAGTGGAATATACATAAGAAGCAGGAGCCTAGCAGAATTACAATGGAAAGTTTTTTATAAGAACACAATTGTTCATTTGATAGGCATCTTAGAACAAAAAGTGTCCGAAGCCAATTGTCTGCATTTTTTGACTGGCATGGAGTCTTTCGAAAGAAGTCACTGGGATCTGCAGGAGTAGATTTTACAAGAACTTTAGGTAACTTTCAAGAGCAGATACTGAAGCATATGGGACTCTTGCTCTTTCTTCACTTTTTGTGAATAACCTTAAATTGGAAATAGTTTAACATGCAAACAAAGACTAAAATTGGAAATAGCCACATTTCCAGATCTTTAACACCTCAGGGAAACTTTTGAAAGTGCCCTAGATTTGTAAGACTTAAATCAAACTAATGTCCTTACAATAAAACTGTTAGAAGTAACGAAGGAGGAGAAACTGCTTGATAAAGATGCATGGAGATTTTGTTAGCAGATAAGATACTGGAAAACAATTTTGCTAGTTGACAAACTAAAGGGTAAAAAACCCAGTAAGTGGACAATAAAGTTGCTCTGAGGAGGGAACCAATACCCACTTAGTCATTTACTCTTAAATTCACGAGTTGAAATTTCTTTAAATATTAAATGACAACCCAGCCAGTGTGGCTAAGTTGCTTGAGTGTTGACCTATGAACCAGGGTTTGATTTCTGGATTGGGCCCGATCCCCAGTAGGCGGCCTGCAAGAGGCAGCTGATCAATGATTCTCTCTCATCATTAATGTTCCTATCTTTCTCCCTCTCTCTTCCTCTCTGAAATCAATAAAAATATTTTTTAAAATGTATTTTGAAAAGAAATAACAATTAAATGACAGCTTTGCAAAGGTTTTTGGGTAGTGGGCACTACAATACCAACCTTAAAATGTGGCACTATTTTATTACCTTTCTTTTAACGTCAACAAACTTTTTGTGGTGGGCAGTTCTACTAGTCCTGAAGCACTTTTCATAACTTTCATCCTTGGACTTTAACCAAGGAACATTCTTTTACCCTTTGTGACACTACATCTGCTAACTTAATTGGGAGGGATCTATTGTGTAGAAGGGTCTGCAAGATTCAATGCTCCTCTGAAGAACTCTTTCTTGAGAGCCCCAAGTACTTCCCTATTCAAACTCAGGCTAAAACTAATTTGGAAACTAACTTACTAGTATTCTTGTATCTAACTAAAACCCAAATTAAGATCTCTATGGTGTATGAGACTCCTTATAGCCTGACAGTTCTTTCTAAATTGGTGAATTTTTAGGGCTAAATATATCAAGGTTCAGGTTGACACATTCAAACCCTATCCAAGCTTGCCCATTAACTTCTAAAAATAATAGATAAAGGGCTAAAACCAGAAATTCAAAGCCAAAAAACCCCACAAAACCATCATAATTATACCAGTGCTTGTATTCCTATCTTCCTAGTTAAGAAACACAATGGGTGAGGATGTAGATTTGTTCAGGACCTCAGGGTCATAAATAAAATAGCCATCTGGCCCTAATCAGTGGCTCAGTTGGATGAAGCATAGTTCCGTATACCAAAAAGGTTGAGGATTCAATCTCTGGTCAGGTCTTGTAGGGGAGGCAACAAATGATGTTTCTATCTCACATTAATATTTCTCTCTCTCTCTTTCTCTTCCTTCCTCTCTCTCTAAAATTAATTTTAAAAAATACTTGGGTGAGGATTAAAAAAAAAAGCCATCTGTACTTTCCTTTGATAGTAAATCTAAATAGAATTTCATTATGTGATTACATGTTCTAGACTCACATCTGTGCTATGCTTTCTTTAGTGGTTCCTAGGTCAGATTAAGGTAGTTAATGCTGCTTGTGCCATCCTGAGAAAGCCAATAATATGTCTTGACAATTATGCTTCAATGAGTTTCAATGAAGTGTCTGTCTACTTTTTTATCACCAATTCCTGAAATTATAGACCTGAAGTTTCCCTGAAATTCTAGTCTTACCCAGTTTTTGGTTTCTAAAAATGAGTTGAGCTCTCTCAATTTCATCTATATATTTTTTAATGTATTTCTATTTTAAAAAATATTTAATGTTGAGAGTATTACAGATGTCCCCCTTTTTCCCTTCCCATTACCCTCCTCTACCTGGTTAAAGAAGTAGACTTATATGTCAAGGAACCACTGAGAGTCCCAAACAAGAGTAATCCAAAGAGGTCCACACCAAGACACATCATACTTAAAATGCCAAGGGTTAAAGACAAAGAAAAAATCTTAAAAGTAGCAAGAGAAAAGCAGTCGAGCTCCCATATAACTGTCAGCTGATTTCTCAAGAGAAACTTTTCAGGCAAGAAGGGAGTGTCAAGAAATATTCAGAGAAACCAAGATGGCAGCATAGGTAAACACCTGAAATTGCTGCCTCATACAACTACTTCAAAAATACAACTAAAAGACAAAATGGACATCATTCAGAACCACAGGAAGACTGGCTGAGTGGAAATTCTACAACCTGAAGGAAAGAGAAAAACACACTGAGACTCAGAGAAGGTACAGAAGTAAAGTGCAGAGATATGGAGGTGAGCATGGAAAGTGCTGGCAACTGAGGACACAGTTGTCTTTTTCAATCAGGAGGGAGATACAAGCTCCCAACTACTCTGAACTCCAGTTCCAGGCGAGTCTCTGGGGACCCAGATTCATACAAGGAGAAACTGGACTGTCTGGTATCAGGAGGAACTCGAGGGCGGCTTTCTCTCAGAGGTGCTTGCAGAGATTACTGCGGGACACTGAAACCTGAGGCCTCTTAGGGCTGGGCTGAGGATCAGCCATAGCTGTTTGCTCTGTCCTATTGATTCCCTGAGACCCTGCCCCACCCAAGCTGTGTGCAAAGGCTTTTGCATATAAAAGACCTGGCCCTTTGCAATCTAAAATTACCTAACAAACTGCAGCTGGGTCACAGAGAGCCAGAACATCCAAAAGAAGGCCAAGACCCCACAGCAGCTTGCATTGCTTCACAGTTGGGCCTCATCTGGTCACTTTCAAACCCCAAACAAAGAAGAGGAATCTCCGGATTTCTCCATAGCTCCTGCTGGGTAGCCTCAGGCAGAGACTAAATTAGCACCTCCTTAGAGATCCAAGAGCCAGTGTACCCAGTGGTCAGAGTGGGACCATCCAGATTACAACTCCTCAGATCCATAAGGGACACACTCAGGGGGCAGACTCAGGGAGCACCAAGCCACACTGAAACAAGTCTTGCCCTGTAAGGGTATCTTCAACACAGAAGTTCTCCCACCATAGACACAGCTGAATCTCACAGCCAATTGGCCTAGAGGTCAATTCCTCCCACTGATACCAAGAACAATCAACGTTTAACCACAAAAAGACTGTGCATAAAGTCCACAAAGGGGTGCACCAAGAGTGTCCACTTCAGGTAATTGGGGAGGCTGAGCCACTGGACCCTACAGGACACTTAGCACAGAGAGCCACTCTATCAACACAGGGAAGCAGCCAAAATGTGGAGACAAAGAAAGAGATCACAAATGACTGAAATGGAGGAAAGCAAACTACTTGATATAGAGTTCAAAACCACAGTTATAAGGTTTTTCAAGAATTTTCTAGAAACCACCGATAAATTTAGTGAGATCCTCAATAAATCTAGTGAGACCCTCGAGGATATGAAAAAGGACCAGCTAGAAATTAAGCATACACTGACTGAAATAAAGAATAATATACAGAAATCCAACAGCAATCTAGAGGATCGCAAGAATCAAATCAAAGATTTGAAATACGAAGAAGCAAAAAACACCCAACTGGAAAAGCAAAAAGGAAAAAAAAATCCAAAAATATGAAGATAGTGTAAGGAGCCTCTGGGAAAACTTCAAGCATACAAACATCAGAATTATAGGGGTGACAGAAGAAGAGAGAGAGCAAGATATTGAAAATCTATATGAAGAAATAATGACAAAACTTCTCCTACCTGGTGAAAGAAATAGACTTCCAAATCCAGTAAGTGCAGAGAATCCCAAACAAAAGGAATCCAAAGAGGACCACACCAACACACATCATAATTAAAATACCAAGAGCAAAAGACAACAAATCTTAAAAACAGCAAGAGAAAAACATTTAGTTACCTACAAGGGAGTACCCATAGGATTGTCAGCTGATTTCTCAACAGAAACTTTGCAGGCCAGAAGGGAGTGGCAAGAAATAGTCAAAGTGATGAATAGCAAGAACCTACAACCAAGATTACTTTACCTAGCAAAGCTATCATTCAGAATTGAAGGTCAGAGAAAGAGCTTCACAGATAAGAAAAAGCTAAAGGAGTTCATCACCACCAAATCAGTACTATATGAAATGCTGAAAGGTATTCTTTAAGAAGAGGAAGAAGAAGAAAAATGTAAAGATAAAAATTATGAACAGCAAATACATGTCTATCAACAAGTGAATATAAAAGTCAAGTGAATAAAAAATCTGATGAACAGAATAAACTGGTGAATAGAATAGAATCAGGGGAGTGAACTGACAATTCTCGGGGGGAGGGGTGGTGGTAAGGAGTGTGGGTGTGCGGGAAGAGACAGGACAAAAATTGTACACCTATGGATGAAGACAGTGTGGCGGGGGTAAGGGCAGAGGGTAGGGTGGGAACTGGGTGGAGGGGAGCTATGGGGGGGAAAAAGAGGAACTATAATAATCTGAACCATAAAAATTTAATAAAAAATAAAAAGAAATATTCAAAGTGATAAATAGCAAGATTCTACAACCAAGACTACCCAGCAAAACTATCATTTAAAATCAAAGATTAGGCAAAGGGCTTCATAGACAAGAAAAAGCTAAAGGAGTTTATCATCACCAAACCAGTATTACATTAAATGTTTTGGGGTTTTTTTGGTTTATTTTTAATTTTTATTATTTTAATTTTTAAAAATAATTTCTACATTGATTAAATTATTATATATGTGTCCTTATCCCCATATTACCCCCCATCTCACCCACTCATGCCCTCAACCCCCTGTTGTCTGTGCCCATTGGTTAGGCCTGTATCTTTGCATATAAGTCCTTTGGTTGATCTCTCCCCCTCCCTCCACCCTCTCCTACCTTCCCTCTGAGGTTCAATGGTCTGATTGATGCTTCTCTGTCTCTGGATCTGTTTTTGTTTATCAGTTTATGTTGTTCATTATAGTCCATAAATGAGTGAGATCCTGTGATATTTATCTTTCTCTGACTGGATTATTTCAGTTAGCATAATGCTCTCCAGTTCCATCCATGCTGTTTCAAATGGTAAGAACTCTTTTTATACTGCGTATAGTATTCCATTGTGTAGATGTACCACCATTTTTTAATCCACTCATCTGCTGATGGGCACTTAGGCTGTTTCCAAATCTTAGCTATGGTGAATTGTGCTGCTATGAACATAGGGATGCATATATTCTTTCTAACTGGTGTTTCTAGTTTCTTGGGATATATTCCTAGAAGTGGGATCACTGGGTCAAATGGGAGTTACGTTTTTAGTATTTTGAGGAAACTCCATACTGTTCTCCACAGTGGCTGCACCAGTCTGCATTCCCACCAGCAGTGCACGAGGGTTCCTTTTTCTCCACATCCTCGCCAGCATTTGTCATTTATTGATTTGGTGATGACAGCCATTCTGACAGGTGTGAGATGATACCGCATTGTCATTTTGATTTGCATCTCTCAGATGATTAGTGACTTTGAGCACTTGGCCAGACAGGATAAAATTCACCTCGACAAGACACAACACAAAGAGAACAAAGCATGAATGTACTCATGACACCAATAACTGCACTGAATGTGACCACCTGAGAAAAGATAATTAGGGGAGAGAAAAGAGAGCATAAATGATATCAAAGAGAGAGAAAAAGATAAGAGAGAAAAGAAAAAGGCAGAAAAAAATATATATGAAAACACCACAGTACCAATAGATAAACAAACAAACAAAAAATACAAACACCAAATCCCCAGCAAAGAGGGTGGGGGCAGAATCTGTAGAGGCTGAGCTTATATCCAGAAAATAAGGTTAAGAATAGGATGAATATGGGGAGGACTTCAGTTCAGTATAGAGGAAGTAGAAAGGGGATGGGTGGATAAGAGGAAACAGAATGAGAAGAAAATAGCAATAATAATAAATTTACAAAAAAATTGATTTTAAAAATGGTATAAAAATAACAAATAAAAATAAAATAAAATAGAGTGATGGAAAAATAATGCAAAAAGAAATAGAAAATAAAGCAACAAACAAAAACTGGAAAACAAAGAAAAAAGAAGAAAAAGAAAAAAGAAATAACAAAATAATAATAAAAAATAAAATAAAAATGAAAAAGTGAAGTGTCGTTCCTTTGGCTGGCTTAAAATCCTAGTCTTCTATACTGTACTGTTTCTCAGGTTCCTGTTGCTTGGACTGAAGGACTCTCTTTAGGCGAGTCCTTTTGGACTCTAAGGGACTATTTAGATTTTTTTTTTAAATCCTTTGTATCATTCAGGGTGGAATCTGGGTGTGGCTGTATTAGCTGCCTGGATACTGGAGGGAGGGGCTGTCTCTTAAGGACAAAATGGCTGCACAGGTCTCGGGCTCAGGTATGATTCAGTGCCAGACTGATTGCCACTTCTCCTGGATCCCTTCCTCTCCCCAGATTCTACAAGTCCGCACCTTCTCCTGCACTCCAGCCATGGGTAAGTGTCTGTATCTGAAAGGTCCTATGAACTAGGTTCAATGAAGAAAGGCACAAACCACAGAGAGGGGAAAGGCTGTGTCTCTGTGCACTCCTCTCCTGCCGGCACTGCACGGTTTGGTCAGCCTGTCAGCTGCCCTCTCTGGGTTCAACCTTTTCTGACTGTGGACCCCAATCTAGAATCCCCTGCCATCCAGCAGTTCTGAGGACCTTCTTTCCAGAGTCCCAAAGGACGCAGCTTGGTGCCGTGTGGTGCCATGCGGATTCTCTCTGACCCTCTGGCCTCTCTTCTGCCCAGATCCTTTATTTTACCTTTCTCCAGGGATCCTCTGCCCTTCCCTGCTGCAAACTGTCTCCCAGCTGAGTCTCCTTTGCTAATTTGGGTTGGATGTTATTCATTTCAGCTGCTCATTCTATTTGCTCTGGGACAAGGCTCAGGACACATCCGTCTATTCTGCCGCCATTTTGTCTCTCCTCTACATTAAATGTTGAAGGGTATTCTTTAAGAAGGGAGAAAGAGGAAGAGAATGAGGAGGAGGAGAAATATGGACAACAAACAATCAGTAAATACTTATCTATCAACAATTGAATCTAAAAATCAAAATAGATGAGCATGGAATCTAATGAACAAAATAAACTGATAAATGAAATAGAACCAGAGGCATGGAAACATGAAACAGACTGACAAATCTCAGAAGGGAGAGGAGGGGGAATATAGATTAACCAAATAATTTATATGCATATATGCTTTACCTATGGACATAGACAATAGGAAGGTGAAGGCCTGGGATGTGATGGGAACCAGGTAGGGGAAGTTTTCTGTCATTATTTCTTCAAATAGGTTTTCAATATCTTGTTCTCTCTCTTCTTCTGTCACCCCATAATGCAAATGTTGGTATGCTTGAAATTGTCTCAGATGTTCCTTACACTATCTTCAGATTTTTGGATTCTTTTTGCTTTTTGCTTGTGTGTTTTTTTGCTTCCTCATATTCCAAATCATTGATTTTATTCTTAGAATCTTCTACTCTGCTGTTAAACCCCTGTAAATTATTCTTTATTTCAGTTAGTGTATGCTTAATTTCTGATTGGTCCTTTTCCATGTCTTTGATGTTTCACTAAGATCCTTGAAATTCCCAATAAGTCCCTTGAAGTTCTCATTAAGATCCTTGAGCAACCTTATAATTATTGTTTTGAACTCTGTATCTAGTAGTTTGCTTGTTGCTATTTCATGTATTTTTTTTTTTTTCTGGAGATTTCTTCTGTTCTTTCATTTGTGACTTTTTTTTTTTTTTTGTCTCTGCATTTTGGCTGATTCCCTGTGCGTGTTTTTATGTATTAGATAGACCTGCAATGTCTCCTGGAATTTGTAGAGCGGCTTTATGTAGTAGATGTCTTATAGGGCTCAGTGGCTCATCCTCCCTAGTCACCTTCTCTGTGCTCTCCAGTGTATGCTTAATTTCTGACTGGTCCTTTTCCATGTCTTTGATGTTCTCAGAAGCCACAGCAAACGCTTGGGTGGGGCTATAAATTGGATGAGGGGAGGTTTCAGCCAATCACCAGGGCAGAACGAACAGTGTGAGCCAGGCTGATGGAACTCAAATATGGCTGCCTGTCAGCTCTGTGATGGAGGAGGTCTCAGCACAGGAACAATGATCCCTGAGAGCGCCCCTATCTGAGTCCTTGTGTGGGCTGTGTGCACAGTCTTATTGTAGTTGAGCCTTGATTGCTGTTGATGTCACTGGGAGGAATTGACCTCCAGGCCAATTGGCTATGCGGACCAGCTGTGGCTACAATGGGAGAGCTGCTGTGAAGGACTTGCTTCAGTGGGGCTTTAGCGCTCACTGAGTCTCTCCCTTGAGTGTGTCAATTGTGGATGTGTAGAATTATAATCTGGTATAGTCTGAAGCTGTCCACTGGGTACACTGGTTCTAGGGCATCCTGGAGGTGCAAAGTTGGCCACTGCTTGGAGCTACCCAGCAACAGTTATGGAGCAATCTGCAGATAGCTACTTCTTGTATTGGGCTTGGAAATGCCCAAGCAAGGCCAAGCTGTGAAGCAAGGCATGCCAGTGCTAATGCTAGGACTTGGGCCTCTTATTGACAGGTATGGGGCATCCTGACACCAGCTGCTGCCTGTTTGAGAGACTTTAGGAAAGTCTGAAGCCGGACCCAGGAAAGGCCATTCATATGGAAAAGCCACAGCAAACAGCTTGGGTGGGGCTACAAGTTGGATGAGGGGAAGTTTCAGTGAATCACCAGGGTAGAACAAACAGTGTGAGCCAGGCTGATGGAAACTCAAATATGGCTGCCAGTCAGCTCTGTGATGGAGGAGGTTTCAGCACAGGAACAGATAGGGGTGAGAGTACCACTATCTGGGAGAAAGCCACCCCCAAGTACCTGTCCAAATGCCAGACAATTCAGTTCTTGCAATTACATCCCTGGATTTCCCTCTTACTGCTGCCCAGTGCTGGAGCCCAGGGCGATCAAGTCATATAAACTGCCTGGGTCTCCAGTAGCCTCCTTGTCACTCAGCCACAGTCCTCACTGATTTTTACAGCCTGAAGTTATGGGGGCCTCTCTTCCCAGAACTAGAACCCTGGGTGGGTGGCCTTGTGTGTGGCTAGGACACCTTACTCCTCACAGGAGACCTCTGCAGTGGAGATACCCCCTCCCCTTTTTAAAGCCACATGTTGGTGTCGGACCAGTCCATTCTGCGCCTCCATCCCTCCTACCAGTCTTGATGTGCTTTTGGGGGTGGGGAAGCTCATCTATTAAGGACAACAGTTAATCAGGATTTATCTCATGACCCTCACCTCATCACTTTACTACTTCTCAACCATTATCTTCTGAACTTGGCTCAGTCCCAATAAATTCTGTTCCTTAAAAGAATAGCCATAAAACACTTGAGTTCAAATCCCCAAATCCTACAAGTATTCTTTCCTAAATTTCTCTTTTTGAGAGACTACCAAGACTTTGTCAAGATAGTCTTCCTGATGCCATAAACTTAATAAGCTCAGCTTTATTTGCCCAACAGCCTTTTCAGGGATCGCCAACAAAATTCATCTTGTTGGAGCCATGACGCAGTATTTGGTTTCTTAAAGCTTATTTACTATTATTAAGCAGATTGTCTAAATTTCTTTCTTGGAAGTGTGTAAAGAGACTTTGAGAAGAGTAGCTACTCTCCTGGGCATTTTAGTTACAAAAATTGGTAAGATAATGTATAGAAAGATAATATATGCAAAATGCTTAATAGAGTTCCTGGCATAATATAAGTGTTCAATGAATGTGAGCTATATTATAATCCTCTGACTCCCCAGTTCTTCCTTACCTGGACCCTGAGGAGCCTGCAAACTGTAGGTTAATTGTCTCTGAATTCAGAGTTCCAATTCATAGGTCATCACTGGCTTCTCATCTGGAGTGATTGGCAGGGACCATCTGCTCCTTTTCCTCCCATCCTGTGTTTTCAATCGGTTCTCCTTTAGTCTCACCTCAAGCTGAGAAATTAAATTCTTTACATTTGTCCTCCTTACCCCGTTAAGGTGACTTTTTCTTGGGGAAGACTTACTGAGTTGAGGGCCTCTGTTCAGTGACATTTGATTCTAATAACAAAAAGTGAAAAACACTTGCCCCTTATAATTGAGATTTCCTTTTCTGCCACTTTCCCCAAACAAATGAACAAACCTAACAACCTCTTAAAATCATTTTGGATGGGGACTTGGCTGAAGAGGGTAATCTTAAGCTATAAGGTTAATGAAACTGGGAGTCTAGAGGGAACCTTGGTGTAATTATAGGGCTCCAGTACCACGGGCATAAAACATAATTTAGGAAGGGGGGTGCCCGGAGAGATTTTTAAAAATATCTCATACATCAGAGACCAAGAGACACCCAAAACACTGCAGTATCAGCATTAGTTCCTAAAATTCTCTTTTCTGACACAGTACATCTTAAATGACAACTCCATGTTATTTTGGAAACAGATGAAGTAAAAATGTGTGAATAAAATTTTCCAAGGCAAAAAAAAAAAAAAAAAAAATGTTTGAGAGCGAAGAAACCCTACGAAGATGTTTACTGTGCCCTTTCTAATTATTGGGTGAAATGCTGAGCCTGGTGACTTCACTCCTTGATAGAGTGAGTGGGGTGCGGTGTTTGTGTATGTGTGGGCTACAAGGCAGAAATGTTTACTGAATCCGGAAGTTGTATGCTGGTAAATGTTTGACACTCAGCCAGGGATGAGAGGGGTGCCCTCATCCATAGCATTTGCAGATTTCCATGGTGTAAATCTGCTCACCGTGGCTGACTGCAAGGTATCAATGAGACATCGCTGAACTCGGAGTTGGGGAGTGTGCACAATAACACGCCATTAGGTGGCATTTCAACCATGGAGGTACAGTAGACCAAAAACCCTCTCAAGAGCAGAGACAGTAGTAGAATGTGGTAAAATAATTAAGAAGTGGTGAGTTTTGAGTATTTAGTACCTGTGTTTTTAATATGATTTATGAAGTTCTAAGTTTACATATTTCACTTTTTCATAATGGCTGTGTCTAACCACTAGTTCAGAAAAGTGAACATTTGGTCTCGTGGGCAGTACTAACAGCACTGGAGTGCGTTCCTCTCTCGCTGCTTTCCTATCATGATGCACATGCAGTTGGCCATGTGGGTTATTTCAAACCTGAATATACAACCTCCCACCCACTTTTTCTGACAAAGACCTCATCTCTAATATGTGGTACCACTGAACCTCACTTTTAGGCAAAGTTCCTCTCTCTGGGTGGGTGGGATAAGGTGGCCAGCTGACTCTCATGTTGAACACCCTCCCAAATGGGCATTACTGTTTCCAGGATCTGAGAGTTGGGGTGGGGAGACAACAAGGAAGCCTATCCTATTACTACTATTACCAAGCTTCGGGACTTTTTTTGAGATGGTCTGTGTAGGGACAGAGCAATGGCACTTTTCCCAGAGTGATGTGGACCAGGTTAATCAATTAAATGAACCTTCCAATTCAAATGACTCATTTTGTAGGAACAGCCAATTTGTCAATATAAGGAAACCATCATCTCATTTTATTAAAAACTTAAAACGTACTGCTTCAGTATTATGAGTTATAAATCCCACTTTGGCCAAAGACATGGAAATGCACAAAGGCGTTGTTGGAGCTACTAGCGATGTTTACCTGGCCTGCCAAGTTTTCCAGGATGGTTAGGGGACGTCTTCTAAGCTAATTACATCTGCAACACCTCTATTCCCAAGTAAGGTCACAGCCCGGGGGACATTATGAGTGGATCAACGGGTGGAAGGTGTAGGCAGGGACTATATCAGACAAAGGAAGTGCTTTCTGTCAGGGATGTCTGAATGTGGGATGGGATGCTGTTCCCAGTATCTCATCAATCACTCGGTGAGGACAAGGTCGGTGCAGTGCAGATTCAAGCACCCCAAACTGCTTGGAAAAGGTCAACTGTAAAATGCCCTCTTAACCCGGGGAGGCTTGCTGTACACTCAGCTTCAGAAAGCTGCATCGCTTTGCGGAGACTCATGCGCACTTAGAGCAGCAGAGCGGCGTGTCTAAAGCGCACCCCCAGAGCAGCTCGCTCTGTGGGGATCTCTTGGGAAAATTTACGCTGGTTTTCACTGCACACCATGATGCAGCCACATCCCAGGAAGTCACACGTTGGTGCAGTAAGCACTTCAAAGCTCCTGTTAATTACAGTTCAGCGGCATCCGTTATTGTTTGAAGATGCTGGTTTCGATTATGTCTAAGTGTATATCTAGGGTTCCGTGTAGGTGACAAATCAAATGTATTTCTAGGCAAACCCCAACTGTAGAAAATACAAGATAAATCCAGATTTAGGTAAGGAGAGACTTTATTTGAAAGGATTATTGCAAGCAGGGTGGTGCTGGGGGATAATTGTAATGGAGGAAAGGGGACCATTGCAAGGGGAGAATGCTCCAACCTTGAGATCTGCAGGCATCTCCAGGATGAGCCTGAAAGGGCTGCTCTCTTACCTAGAGGAATAAACAGGCCAGAACGAACTGAGTGTGGGGAAATGGGCTGAGCTGGTGATGGTGTCATCAGCTGATCAGGGAATGCTTTGCCCTGAGCTCAGCCTGTTCTTAGGAGAGATGTTCTGGAGGGGTTGTATGCTGACTCAGCAACTCCAGCAGGTTATTTATTTCCCAGGATCCCTTTCCTCCTTGTAAAGTAGGTGCCAATTCAGAGCTTGTCAGAGGGGGCTTCTGAATCCATATCCGTCAATCTCTGGTCTTCCAGAGAAAAGACCAATTACAAATAAAAACTCAAGTCTTTACAAAGTTCCCTTTAAAGTTGGTTCCTTTAAAAAAGGTGCAAACTGCCCTGGCCAGATGGCTCAATTGATTTGAACATTGTCTCGCTACTGTTCCAATTCTTCAGCTAAGTTTTGGGCACTCCCTCTCCCCTCTCCCCTCTCCCCTCTCCCCTCTCCTCTCTCAGCATATCCCCAGTGGGGAATGTGCAGGAGGCAGCTGATCAATGTTTCTCTCTCATTGATGTTTCTAACTCTCTATCTCTCTCCTTTCCTCTCTGTAAAAAAATCAATAAAATATATTTAAAATAATAATAATAACATAAAAAAGGTGCAAACTTATTTTCTGAAATATGGCTATTTAATTTGATTAAATTACCATCCAAGAATTAGATGGAAAAAACCTTTAAAATTTTGCTTCATTGCTTTTTATAACACCTGAGCATAGTACAAATCTACTGAGTGAGATGGATGGGGCTCAGTGCTGTGTGTTTAATAGTAAGCCCTCCAGGCTGTCCTCACACACACTAGCGCTGAGGACCCTGATGGAGTGAGTGCTTGAGCAGACCTGGTCTGAAATCCGATTGCCTGGGGTGGAATCTTGGCTCTGTCATTTATTGGCTGTGACCTCTTAGGTATCAGTTTCTCCACGCACAGTTTGTGAGATGAGGATTGTGTTTTGGAGAGGACTGAGTCAATTAAAATACATTAGACTGCAATAAATGCCAGGCACTTTGTCTGTTAGTATGATATATTACTGTATTATTATTATTATCGCAATTTCTACAATCAGTCTCCCGTTTGTTTGCTTGGCACCCTGGAAAACCTCTTCTCAAACAGCTCACAGTCTAGTAGGGAAAGCAATGCCAGTAATTTCAAGGTAATATGCCATGGCAATGAGAAGTGTCCCTACAGGTACAGAAGCAAGGATGGGGAGGAAGAGAGTTTGAGGAGACAAGTAAGGGACTCCCTCAGCAGCAGTCGCAGAGGTCAAGGGAGATCACTGCTATTTTTTTTTTTTTTGAGGCTTCTAGTATAATAAAAAACAAACTTTACATTTAAAAAAAAGTCTGGCATAGAAGTCATACAATCACATTTTGAAGTCAGAAGGATTCAGATTGGAAGCTGAGCTTTGACCCTTTATGGTTTTTGGCAAATTGTCTCTTCGAGCTTCGGTTTCCTTATCTCCATGGAAGTCTAATAAGTAGGGTGTGTGAAGAATTAAATTAGATGATATATAGAGAACGTTTAGTACACAGTGCTCGATATGCACTCGCTACTGTTCCCATTCTTCAGCTAAGTTTTGGGCACTACCTTGGTCTTCTCTATGCCTTTACTTCCTTTTCTATAAAGTAGAGACATTCACTAATCTGAGTAGCTGAAGGTACTCAAAGAGACAATAGCCTTGAGTGCTTTTGAAAAGTCAAAAGCATTGTCTAAATGTTACAACTTTAAGCGACCATCTTAGAGATTAAACATGCAGCACCCTTTTGCAGCACTTTAAGCAGGACTAAAAGCAGTGGTTGAGAACACTGTTATGGAAGCAACTGACAAGATAAAACCAAATTTAGGTAAGGAGAGATTTATTTGCAACTGATACCTAAGAGGTCACAGCCAATAAATGACAGAGCCAAGATTCCACCCCAGGCAATTGGATTTCAAACTTAGTATGCTCAAGCACTCACTCCATCAGGGTCCTCAGTGCTAGTGTGTGTGAGAACAGCCTGAAGGGTTTACTATTAAACACACAGTACTGAGCCCCATCCATCTCACTCAGTTGATTTGTATTATGCTCAGGTGTTCTGGCCCTTTAAATACAGTTCTGCTGGAAACTGATTGTTTTCACCAACCTTGGTTGCTCTGAAAGATCAGAGCTATGCACCCCTTAAGTTGAAACATTGTTAGTTAAAGCAAACCTCTACCTGTTACTTAAATGTAAATTCTTGCTGCCTGTTTGTTGCCTGAATTTCCTGCCTAAGGATATGGTTGTTTTCTCAGAGACTCAATAAAAGGCTGGTGAGACCCAGGCACCAGTGGGTAGTCTAACCCACTAGAGGTAGGCTCCACACCTGGTCCCCCAGTTTCCAAATTGATTCTCTTCTAGTCTCTCTTCATTTTGTGTGCGGCCTCCTTCAGAACTCGAACCCTGAACAGGAACCCTGAATCACACTGGACGTGTAAGGGGCTCCCACACAGTTCCTCATGTTGTGACCCCCAACCATAAAATTATTTTTGTTGCTACTTCATTACTGTAATATTGCTAATGTTATGACTTGTAATGTAAATATCTGATATGCAGGATGTTCTTAGGTGACCCTGTGAAAGGGTTGTTCGATCACCAAAGGGGTCGCAATCCGCAGGTTGAGAACCACTGACTTAGAATGTCTTCTTGGGTTAAATTTGGCTACTACAAGGGATCTGACCCTCCCAATAGCTCCTACAGATTCTAGCACTCACCTCTAATTTTTATTCCCCTGTTGTCATCTCTTCACAGTCTTCCACCAAATCAGGATCCTTCATTTTATTTCTCTTCTGTCACAGTCCACCTTTATTTATTGCTCATGCGTTGTTCTTTGCAGGTAGAAGTGGACTCCTTTCCTAGCCATCAGTCATGAGTGGGGAAGGAGCATCTACTGCTTGGGTGAAGACAGGATCAGGGGTCACTGAAATGTCCTGTAAGAATGATATATGGCTAAACTTTTATTTATGTGTCTTACAAATGGTATTTTCTACTGAGGTTAAATTTAGGAATGTTCCCTGGCTTTTGAGCTTTTCCACTCTTGATGTCCTTTGTTTCTGTAGTTGTACCATCGGTATTTTGTTCTTGATTTTTGTTATTGTTGTTTTTTGCCTTACCTTCTTGGCAAGCCCTCGGTCATAGAAACTTCTTGGCCACCAAAAGCTTGCGTCAGGGTGGCAGACAGGAAACATATTTCATTGCTAGCTCTTTCTTAAAAGACTGAAATAATGCAAAGTTTCTTTCTGGGGTCAAGAATCCAAGAGCAGAGAAATGTAATTTAACTTAAGATCATTTATATGGAGGTTCTTGCATCATTACAATAAACCCCAGGAAATAATACTAGCAAAAAAGCTCAACCCAAGCTCTACTCAGATCAATCACTCTCTCCCATAAGAGTAAAATTTTCCTTGGGAGATACTGGGTTCGGGAGATATTTTAGCGAGCTGACCTCTGGGTTTTTGGACAGGAGGTAAATGTTTATTAGCTCCTACACAGGAACCATCCCCACATGTTTTTCTCTATTACTCAAGCTTGAACTTTACCAGTTAAGTTTTACCCTTCTATTATGAATGATCCTTTTTTTGGGCAACATCAAATTCCTTGTGAATTTTTTCATAATTTACCTGTAGAAGCTGGTCTGGATTTTAGGTGGTTTGGTTTAATTAGCTTTAACAATATTTTATAATGGTATTATGTCAGAAAATCATGTTCTCTCCTTTTCTATTCAATAGTATTTCAGCTTGAACATTTGTGATGACTTCTGCTAAGATGTGACTCTAAAATATAGTTTGATACTTGCTTACTTCATGGGTGTCTCCAGACATAAGAGATACAAAACTAAGAGAAATGATCACACACACTGTTGAAAGTTCTATGAAGGTTGTGTCTCAGTGTTGGAGATGGCTGTTGCACTCACTGGCTTCTGAGCAGCTTTCCCATTTGTCTATATTGTGTAGACAGGTCCTTCCTATGAGTAATAGGAAGACCAGGTTAAATTCTATCACCGTCCTATTTTGCTATATCACTTTAAAACTTGGGTTTTGGTTTTCTTTGTTGTTCATCCCTATGGCAGCTCTTCCAGCTCTAACATTTTATGATTGTGATGGATGTATCAGCAAAATTACTAAGTGACTACTTCAAATTGCAATATTCTCTTTTTCTTTAAGAGAAAAATTAATGAAATAAACAGCTACTTTGGTAGAAAAAGTCTAACCTCATAAGTCAAATTCTTTTGTAACTTAATTCTTTGAATTCAGAAACTGTGTTGAATAGAATTGCTTTGATTTAACATGTAATTCTATTATTGTACATTTTTTAAAAATGAAGATTTCTGTAACTTGTAGAAAAATGAAATACTGAAGTTGTGAAAGACATCGTTATTTCAACGAAAATATGGGAAAAGCAAAATGGCAAAATAATCATTCTGGAAATTGACACAGCACCGCTTCACTGGATGTCACTGTGCCCACTAACATGGAGTGGGAGTAAAAGATGCACGGGGATCCAGCTGGGGCAGCGCCTCGGGAACACACCAACACTGTAGGTAATAGGTGACACTTCAGTTGCTAATAAACTAAAGAACTAAATACAAGAATTTAGCTGTAGACAGTAAACTTGAGAGGCTGTCCTATGACGTAATACCCTGGGTAACCAACTCAGCACTCAGGAATTAAAGTTAAGACTGCCATGCTCTTTATGATAATGGCTTAGAAACATTTTCCCATGTAAAAGCAGTCATTTTTGACATTTCTCCTGAGCAGAAGGATGAAAAAAACTGATAAATGAGAAATGGGTGAATAGAAGACAGGATACTTTCCTTGAACAAACAGCAGTTTTATTTCTGTGCTACTGAGAAGGTGTGTAAAATACCATATAGAATTTTTGACCATGGTTACAAATATGAAAATATATTAAGCAAATACATAATTTAAATAGAAAGGGTAATGAAGTTCTTTGCTCAGAGTTGGGTAGAAACACAACACTGTAGGGGAGGTACTAGAATATGAAAAAATAGAATCCATCTATTGCCATTTTAAATAACCAGATTTGCAGAGGATGAATAGAGGGTATTAAAAATATAAAAGTGCTCTATTATAGAACAGAAGCTCAGTTGTTGGGTTTATTTACATTATTTGTTGAAGCTTCACACAAGTTGAGGAACAGTCAGATGAATCTCCATGGACAATAGTGTTACTAGACAATGACTACTTCACATCTGAAGTCTTGGGCCAGGAGCAATTTCCACTCAAAACGTGTATGTTGACTATCTCTAAGCTGTTCACTAATTTCTACAAGATGGGAGGAGAGAAGAGGTTAAAGACTTTGTCCTTGTAGAATTTATAAGCCTGGTAAGTCCCACTGGAAGAGCAGAGATCAAGAACTCTTCAGATAAGAACACTGTGCACCTGTCTGTCAGTGCAGCTGAGACTAGGAAATTGTACCAAGGCCACGCAGACTCCCCCACAGGCTTGCAAATAGAATACTGTGCAACTCTGACAAACGCCTGGAGCCACAATTGCCTATGTTGCTTTCTTATCTACTTATTCTGCTATTAAAATACATCTCAAACATAACAGAAAGCTCACGCTTAGGGTACAAATAATATTTCTTAAAAGGAATTACTTAAGGCAGAAAACAGCCATAACTAACCTTTCTTGTGCACATTCTAGAAAGGACACATTACATTTGTCAGACATTATTCACAGTTTTGCACAACATCTTTAGGTGTCAAATATAAGATCATGTACAGAGGCAATATAGGTTATAAAAATAATCTTTGGTAAATTTGTTAATAGATTTATTTCCATTCCCTAAACTTCTATTTTAGGAACATTCACCAACAATTTCCTTATTTTATGAATGTATCTATATAGAAAATCTCTTTTAAAAAAACAAAATGCTTTATTATATTGCATACATTTATTTCTAGGGAGCTCCCCTACAAGTAAAGAGTATTCTTTTAGTCAGAAATATTTCCATTGCTAGAAACATTTTTAGAACGGAACAGATTCTTGTATTATGATGGATGCATCAAATGACACCCTGCACTTTAACTAAAACAGCCATTTTCAAAGGCCTCATCCACTACAAGAATCTATGTTCAGAATTCCAAAATCAGTCAATTTAGTCAAACACTTGGTCAAATTACAAAAACAGAGAAATCGGTTCATTGCTTCATCAGCTAAATCAGTGATTTTCAATGGGCACACTGATATGCCACAAAATTTTTAAAGCACGGAATACCTACTCTTGTATCCCTTAAACTATCAGATTACAAAATGACAGCAGCCAACACTGATAGCCATCCAATGTAAATGAATCAAAATTATATTTTTTTTGGTCAGACTGGCAAAAAGTATTTTTTGGTGTGCCACAGAATTTTAGTAATTAGTTTATGTGTGCCTTGAGGTGAAAACGGTTGAAAATTGCTGAGTTGAATCATTTAGCCAATGTCGTCAAAGTGAATTAATTCCCCAAAAGATAATAAATAGGTGCTAATAGAAACATGATATTTCTAAAGAACAGTCTGGATGCATGGAAGGGCTGCCATTTTCCCTTCTTGGTGATGTCTGGCTAGATCCCTTTTTCTAATCTTTCCCTTTCCTTGCAGCATTTCATTTGCTTTCAGCAGTCTTGGTTTACAAATTTTCCATTAAAATACTGAGAAACTTAGGGAATTTGGGCTGTAGTTGGTTCCACTCTTCAGAACTGAGGTAGGGTTGAGGGCTTGCTCACAGCCACCCGGAGGAGGAGCAGCCATTCCTTGTTGTCACTCTGACCAATTACATTCGTTTCCTCAATGAAAAGGAACCTGGAAAGTCCTTGAACCGCTGCCTCGAACAAGCAGCTTGTTATCTGTTGCTCTTCCCCAGGTCAATTGGTCTGGCTCGTGTGTGTGAACTTCAGTCTGGAGGACTCCAGAGTTGGGGCTTGGATTCTCCTACTTGATGTCAGATACATCCGGCAGCTTATGGTTTCAGGATTCTGACCTCAAAGGCCCCGAAAGCCAACCCAATGCAAAGTTAATAGATAGATGGCTGGTCATTTCCTTGCAAAAGGTGGGAGGAATGTTTCACTTAAGAAAGTGCTTCCTGAGACACTAAGGCAAGAGAATCAGACTGTAAAGTGTAACATGGGAGGTCTGTTCCTATATTGCTGGACAACTGCTTAGTAGTTTTACATTATTTTCGCACATCCTTTTGGGTTTTCTTCCAAGACATAATAAAATTAACTAAAGACCCTCCCAAACAAAACTGTCTCCAAAATGTCTGTGTGCTGTGGTCATTTTAGTATTTAGAAGTGTAGTCATGGTTGTCTCTTCTATAAGAGGGAGCCTGAGAAGACCACAAAATGCTAATGAGGGTAAGGAGATAAAATGAACAGAAAACAAATCACAATCGACGGGGAAAGCAAAGGTATTCTAAAGGACCAGTGGGCAGGCAGGTAGGTAGTGAGAAAGAGGATCCTATTATTGGTCAGGGATGGCAAATCAAGGACCAATGTGTGTAGGCCCAGACAGGGAAATGTACCTTTGAAAAATCAGATTCAAGAACTGAAAACTGGCTGCTATCCAGAGAACAGAATGATGATATGAAATTGACTTAATGAGTAGAGATTAAAGGACTTAATTATAAAGAACTTGGGTAAATAATTATTAAGATGCAAGACGGGCCTCTCCCAAGGTTGGATGAGTCAGAACACTTTGAAGATGATGATTAAAGTGTGCCACACAGGTGCACAGACAGGATGCCCACCAGGACGGGAAACGGAGTGTTTACCAAGGCAGAACACGGGAGGGGACTGAATTAAAACACATCCAACTGAGCTGAATGTCAAGGAAACCTTTTTTCCCCCTCCCTCCTAAATTTAATAAACAGATCAACTAGATTCCGTATTTAGTCTTTGGTGGCGGTGGGAGGGAAGTTAGGGAAATAATTGTTGCTAAGGAGATTTAAAATTAGATAGGTGGAAGGGTTAAGAATAAATATTTCCTAGATTAGACCAAAAGAACATAGTTTCCCTTGGTATGTCCATTTCCACAACTCTGAATCCACCCAAGACACACCAGGGTGTGCGGATGTGATTGACGGTTACAGGTGTGCAGTTTTTTGTGGTTTCACTTTTTGGTTGGTGCAGTTAACTGCTCTCTTTTCTAGATCCGGTGTTTGCCATGGACACAGCATCACCACTGGCCAGTGTGGGCTGGGGAAGGCTGCCCCCTGCTGTGGACTGGTGTGGCCACCTCACTGCCTCTGAAGCCCTCTTCCGAGCTTCACTGAAAATAGTAACAACAACCTACCTCTGTTATTGTGGTGCACTCCTTATGTCAGTAGAAACATGTAGTTTCTAGGGCACTGCCTAGCAGGCTGCAGGAACTTACTAAAAGTTTCCCAAATGTATGAAAAGCAAAGAGGAATTTGTCTTTCCCTGTATTGGTGTGTTTCGTGCTGAGCAACATTAGTCTAAAATGCTGCTGATTTTTTTTTCTTGCATTTACCTTTCAACGCAGGGAAAGTTATCCCTCGTAGGCACCAGATCTCCTAAATCTCTGACTTCCATTTCCTCCCTGCCACACGTACATATATGTTGTTCCTTTTCACTTTTAGAAAATCCAGCCAGTTCCCTGAAACAGAATCAAAGCCTCACACTGTCATTCACGAAGGCGCTGAGCACAAGGAAACTGTGGAAATAAATGCAGGACCTCCTATTACTCATCATCTTCATTCTGACAAAGCTTCCCCCTGTTTTCATGCATCTCAAATAGCCCTGGAATGGCTTGGGTGTGGATTTGCCTGGCTATGAATAACTACTTTGGATACATGTAATGATTTTCAATTACTATACCAGTTGCACCCATTTGAGAACTTATGGAACTTGATGGTAGGTAGCAAAAATATACACTTTGAAAAGAGGTGTTCTCTTTGCAAATGAAGCCGTGAGATCGACACGCTTGATCTCTAATTCTTCGGTTTACTACAAAGAAATCTGCAGTGAGGATAAGGCCACCATTCCTGGCCCGTTCTCAGGCAGCCCCGAGGATCCCGCACAGGTGCTTCCCGGTTCTCCCAGGAGGACCTTGGGGTGGACGTGGAAGAGAGCCAGGCCCACTTTCCCACTCACTGAAATCTAGCAGAGTCAACACAGGCACAGATACGGAAAATCAACTTGGTAGAGTAGGTAGTGCCTTTTACATGAAAAACAACTTAAGGTGACTATGTAATATTTGGGCCTCAATAACTTACTAAGAGTCTTTTGGAAAATTCTATACTAAGCACCACTGAGACTTCTTTCAAAAATGAACTGTATGTGATATTTATGGGCATTTCTATAAAAATATTGGCATTAGGTCCTTTGATCAGGAGTACAATCTGCCACTACAATCTTCTTCTGATGGGAAAACCAAGTATGACCGGCATCATTTTGACTTTTCTAAGAATGCAGCCCCCTGGAAATGAGACAAAGACCAGTGTGTGCATGTCGACCAACACATCTTGCCGGTAAGGGCACATGTGTCCACGCTCCACACTCTGGCGCAGTGAACAACCCTCATCACTATGGATGGTGCTCTCAGTTTGATTATGTTTACAGGCAGGGATCCAGGTGGCATTCCTCTTGATGTAAGAATTCATCACTTCTCTTCACACCCTTCTCTACCACAACCCTCCATGCTGCAGCCTGGCCTTGCACGGCAGCCCCTGAGCTGACTACTTTGGCTTGAACTTCTGGCAGGAGAAAGGGGTGAGAGAAATCACTTTAGGCACAGCCATCGCCTTTGGCTTCGGTGCTACTTAACCCCTTCCCCCTCCTCCCAGTCCTGTTTTTGACTGTCCTATTTGTCCAAATAGCATCTGGATCATCTTTGGATCCCAAGATTCATATGACAGCAATGCAGCAAAGCCAGCACACTATATGCTCTCCCCAGCCCATCCTTCCTCCTGTTCAGTAAATATTAAAACTACCAAAAACCAGGGTCCGGGGGATCGATCACCTCTGCAGTCACGTCCACACCCGTTTACAGCAGTCCTGTCATACAGGTTGGATTAGTTTATGTAGAACAACCCATGGACACTTTGGTGTAGAAAATAGTATTATATAAAGCTTAATATTAAACATGATGAAAAAATACATATTTACAGAAGAAACTACAAAATACAGCTATGTACAATAATATCTGTTACTTTTAAATTACATAAATTCTTTAAAATTCTCCAGATTAATAAATTATACATAGTATCAATAGAAATAGTTGGCACCTCTGTAGGGCATGAAGCGAGTTTAAAAAAACAACACACAGTGAATAGCTTTTCTCCAGGATAGCTTCCGGTGCATCCTCAGTGCCTAGGATAGCCCGCATCTGAAAGGAAGGACACCTGCATTAGCGTCGGCAACAGGGCACGACACAGCTGCTTGTTCTGCTCATGAAAATTACAAATGGGAAACACTAGGGAAAGTGACCAAAACTCAGTATAGTTTCAGGTGAGACGATCCCTGTGGGGGCCTGGTCATTCCATTCAGAACCATCTAGAACTGGAAAGGACTAGTGATTCTGGGCCACACCCTGTGGTTTCACAGAGGAGCCCACAGGCCTAGAGAGGAAGAATACCCGAGGGTTACACAGCATGTTAATGTCATTTACCCTGGAGCTAGGACCTGCATCCCAACATTCAGATGCCTGGTAACTGTAGCATCCGCAGCTTCCTTCAGGAGCACCCAGGATTACTCTAAAAAAAGACTCTGGAGCAAGTCAAAACAAGGCAAAGGGACCTCCCGGCTCCCTCCTTCCTGGAGCTTCTTAAAAACCTGACAGGCAAAAACCTTAATTTACTCTACAGATAAATGAGGGGGTAATTATTTACAATACA
>PVJC01006478.1:7354-54943 GCA_004026665.1 Murina feae
TCCTCCCAGTGATACCTCCCAGTGATAACTGCAACAAGACTGTGCACCCAGCCTTCAAAGGCGTACAACAAGAGTGTCCACCCCAGGTGATTGGGGAGGCTGAATCACTGGGCCATATATAGGACACCTAGCACAGAAAGCCAAAATGCAGAGACTAAGAAACAGATCACAAAAGACAGAAATGGAGGAATGCAAACTACTGGATATAGAGTTCAGAACTACGCTTTTAAGGTTTTTCAAGAATTTTCTAGAAGCTGCCGATAAACTTAGTAATATTATGCAGAGATCCATCACCAGACTAGAGGTTTGCAATAATCGAGTCAAAAATTTGAAACATGAAAAAGAAAAAAGCACCCAACTGGAAGAGAAAAAAGAAAAAAGAATCTAGAAGTGTGAAGATAGTGTAAGGAGCATCTGGGACAACTTTAAGCGTACCAACATCAGAATTATAGGGGTGCCAGAAGAAGAGAGAGAGCAAGATATTGAAAACATATTTGAAGAAATAATGACAGAAAACTTCCCCTACCTGGTGAAAGAAATAGACTTACAAGTCCAGGAAGCACAGAGGACCCCAACCAAAAGGAACCCAAGGAGGACCACACCAAGACACATCATAATTAAAATGCCAAGGGCAAAAGACAAAGAGAGAATATTGAAAGCAGCAAGAGAAAAGCAGTTAGTTACCTACAAGGGAGTACCCATATGACTGTCAGCTGATTTCTCAACAGAAACTATGCAGGCCAGAAGGGAGTGGCAAGAAATATTCAAGGTCATGAATAGCAGGAACCTACAACCAAGATTACTCTACCCAGCAAGGCTATCATGTAAAATTGATGGTCAGATAAAGAGCTTCACAGACAAGAAAAAGCTAAAGGAGTACATCATTACCAAACCAGGATTATTTGAAATGCTGAAGGGCATTCTTTAAGAAGAAGAGGAAGAAAAAAAAGGTAAATATAAAAAGTATGAACAACAAAGTGACAACAAATACATATCTATCAACAAGTGAATATAACAAGTCAATAGAAATATCTGATGAACAGAATAAACTCGTGAATAGAATATAAGTAAGGGCATAGAAAGGGAATGGACTGATATTTCTCAGGGGGAAGAGGACATGAGGGGTATGGAAAGAGAATGGACAAAAATCTTACATCTATGGATGAAGACAGTGGGGTGGGGGTAAGGTCACAGGGCGAGAAGGGGAACCAGCTGGAGGGGAGCTATGGGGTTTTAAAAAAAAAACCATCTGTAACAATCTGAACAATAAAGAATATTTTTAAAAAATGGTTAACTTTATACAGATGATAGATTACAGAATTGTACACCTGAAGCCTATATAATTGTATTTACCAATGTCATCCTAATAAATTCAATGAAAAATAAGAATAAAATAAAATGGTTCATTTTGTGTTATGTGAATATCATTTTGATTAAAAAGAAAAAGGCTCACTCATATGTGGTCTCCCAGGGCAGTCAGCCCTGCGTATACTCAAGCCTCAGCCCCTGGGTCCAAAGCAAATGTCAGGGAGACGCTGGCCTCAGCTGGGTTGTAGGAGCAGCCCCACACTAAGGGCGTAAAGCTCCTTCTCCCTTAGTGACCTTGAACCCCACACCTGGCTCAGCAGTGCCTGTCACTGGCAGGGGACAAAGGAGCTGGGCAGAATGGGATGGGAAGGGGATTGGCTTTGGACGCTGAAGCTGATGGTGTCCCTGCCTCACAGGCTGCCTGCTTTAGACCTCCCATGGCACCATGCCCTCTTAGATAAACTCCAAGTGTTAGGATAACCCCCAGCGCCTGCCTGTCTAGTCCTGGTTGATCTCGTGGCCTTCCACAACCCTCCCCAGGCTCTGTCACCCCGCAGGTCCTCACACACCTAGTAATCCTCCTTGGAACGCTTTTCCCCGCCCCCACCCAACCCCCTTCATCTGTGTAACCCTCATTTGAACAGGAAGACTCCCTGACAAATGTCCCTGATGGGCTGATGACACCGGCCGACAGCTGCCGGGCACGCATGTGCACACACACACACAGCTTCAACGTCAACATCTTTGTCCATCTGCTAATCTCCCACTTTAGTGCTATTTTAACAGTAATTGCACCTGTGGGGACCATAGGGAAGCCCCCAAATCTCAGCTCATCACAGCTCCGAAGGGCAGGGTTGGGGGCCCCTCTCTGGAACTCCAGCTTACCTTCCTCTAGCATCACACTGTGAGGCACAGTTAGTAAACTTTCCTTTGTCCCCGACAAGTGTGCGCTCTTGAGGGCGGGGCCTGGTCTTGGTCACTGCAGTCCCTTGGAGCAGAGGACACCCAGGAGGCTCACAATAGCTACTCAGAAAGAAAAGAAGGGACTGAGTCAGGGTCCTACCCCACCGCTGGCTCTGGGGGCACCTTGAACACCTGACCTCTCCAGGCCTCAGTTGCCTGAACTGTCACATGGAGACATGGAGGCGACCACACACATGCCAGGGCTTGACCAGGGACAGTGGCATCACCCCCTTATCGGAGAGCAGGGGGTCCTAGTGTGCTCTTTAGAAAGGGAGCGAAGACCTTTGAAATGCAGAGAGGATGAGGGTGGAGACCTTGTTATCCTCACACCAGACGCTCACCAGGTCCCGCCTCCTCCCTGGAGCCGCTCCCCCTCCCCTGCCCCGCCCGCCGCTAGCAGCTTGCACCCCTCCAGGACAGTCTCCGCAGGGCCCTCGGGGACCAGGTGTCTAGGCGCCAAGATGCGGCTTTGGCTCTGGCTGCTCCTCCTTGCAGCACAGCTGGCAGGTAGGTGGGGAGACTGGGGGGCACGGGGCCTTTTGGGGGGGCGGAATGCGGGGGTCTGTGCTGGTCCTAGCAGAGCCTGAGCCAAGGAGAGTCCCAGCTGGGGGACACCCAGGGGCCGCTAGGGAGGCACCATCCCTGCGGGTGGAAAGAAAAGTCTTCCAGGGAGCTCATTCTCCCAGGGACCTGGGGAGCCCCAGGGCTGAGCCATCTCTGCCCAAAAGCCTGGAGCCAGGAAAAGGGGCGACAGGAAGAAGGGAGGATGAAGGGAGGGAAGAAGGGAGAGGGGAAAGGAAAGAAGGACGGGATAGGAGGGAAGAAGAGGGAACGAGTAAGGATGTCAGGAGAGGAAGGAAAATGCCCTTGATCAGGGACAAGGTGGTGATGTGGTCCCAGGAGGTGCCTCTCAGAGGCCCAGGCCTGGTTGGGAGCCCACACTTGGCCCAGGTTCTGTAGACACATCTTTATTACTTCCGGGCAAGTTTATGGAGTGCAACCTGCCAAATAGCAGCAGGCTGTTGCCAGGTCTCCGGCAGGTGTGGCAGGGTAATCCCTCAGGGCCCCTGTTCCCTAGTCTCCCTGGGGCTGAGTGTGCAGTGTGGCTCCAGCACCCGTTAGCATTAGGGTTGGAAACCCAACCTGGATGGAGTGGGGAGTTTCCCCTGTCCCTTGGGCTCAGCCCAGTCACACACCTTTTAAAAGAAGCCCCTCCACCCCCCAAACTGCCCACTAACCTGAGGTCGATCTGCTCCCTTCCCCAAAAGCCCAAAGCCGGACAATCCCTCCAGGGTGACAAGGCCTGCCCGCTGGCTCTGGCCCAGTGAGCTCAACAGCATTTAAAGTAAAAGCTTTGTAAAACCTTATGTAATAATAAAAAAAAAAAAAAGTAAAAGCCGATCCAGACCATTCAAAGCTACTACGTTACTGCCCGATGTTTTAGAAGCAGCAGGTTCCTCTGAGAATGGGTTACGGAGAGGAAGAAAAGAATCAATGAGACCACACGTGTGGCAAGGCCTGGCTAGGCGTCGGGCACATAGGTTAGGGGTTTGACCATGGGTGGATGTTCAGCCCCAGGGGCTGAAAAGCAAGTGGTCACCAGAGAGAGAGAGACCAGGGTGTGTCTCAACCAGGAAGTCTTCATGTCTGGGTGCAGGAGGGGGAAAGGACACGAACAGCCTGACACCCCTTCTGACCTCTGTACCCCTGAGGAGTCACTGATGGTCTTTCTTGGAAGGTCTTTGAGTCTGTGTAGTTGTGGCCCCACTATGTGCACGCGAGCACATGACCACGATCCTGGAACCACAGGTTTTCTCAGTTCAGCGAGTGTCAAAAAACTCAGGTTCTTGAGTTGCAGACCCAGGTTTGAATCTGAACTCACCACCTACAGCCTGCGTGACCTTGAACATGTCTTTATGCTTCCTGAGCCTCTGTTTCCTCGTGTATAAAATGGGTGTGAAACAGGATTTGGGGAGGATTAAATGAGATCATTCCTGCACTGTGCGTGGCATGGTTCAGTTAAAATTGGCATTTTTGATTCTTCTTACCTCCCCCGAAAAGTCAGCAACCCAGAGAACAGAACCTCTACTCTGCTGACAAGGCAGGAGGGTGTTTGGGGAGAAAAGCAAAGGCCCAGCCACCACTCAGGCCCCAAGTGTCATCATTTCATTCTCGATACAAGTGGAACCTCAGCGCGGCCTGTGAGTGGAGTCAAAGAGTTTACATGCATTTTGACAGTATTAGGAAAGGCTATGGGGCCGTGGAGCCTGAGAAGAAGGCAGGTAGAATTGTGAATACAGGCCACCACCTCATAAGACAGCTCCTGTTGGACACAAGCATACGCATACACACACACACACACACACACACACACACCATTCTCTGGCCTCTTCTGCTCACCCAGGGCTGTGCCTCAATGCTCTGGGACTCTGCCCACTTCCCCTCCACCCGACAGCTGAAATGAAAGGCTCCCTAAGTCAGACCCAGTTTGTGGGACTTCGCTGCAAAAGACCCACTCAAACCCTCCTCTAAACCCTCCGCTAAAATTTCACCTGCTGCTGTAACAACCCCTGGACACGCGGACGGTGATTTACCATGTACAGTGCTTGACAGTTCGCTTTCTGGGTCACGTTAACTCTTAGCGGCAGCCAAGCAATGGCCTGCAGCTGCGCTCTATTTATTTATTTATTTATTTATTTATTTATTTATTTATTTATTTATTCATTCATAATATGTTTTTACTGATTTTTAGAGAGAGACGGAAGCATCGATGAGAGGGAGACATCAATTGACTGCCTCCTGCACGTCCCCCACTGGGGATTGAGCCATGTGCCCTGACCAGGAATCGAACCATGATCTCGTGGTTCCTGGGTCAATGCTCAATCCCCAAGCTACACAGGCCAGGCAAGCCGCCCTCTTTTTAAAGAGATGAGACAGGTTCCATGACTTGTCTGCAGTCCCACCACTGATGCGGGGTGGCGGCTCGGTTCAGGGCCTGGGCTGTGAGTTCTGCTCCTGTTTTCTGAGAAGAATCCCCTACTTACAGTGCTTCCTGTCTGTGATTAAAGTGAACTCCCGGCCCTGCTTCTGGGGTCTGTCCTTCCACTCAGGAAGGGGATGCAGGGAGCTAGCAATGGCTGGGCTGGGGAGTGATGGTCATTAGCCACCATGGGGGAGAGAGTGCCACTGCTGGTTGTCATTCATGTCCAGAGACTGTGGCTGGCCCTCTCAGGTTGGCCAGCCCTGCCCTGTGTTCCGCCTGTGATTCTGAGCGCCTCTCCCAGCTTGCCTGGGTCTCCTTCCGCTTCTTGGAACCTGTTGAAGGTCTATACCAGGGGTCCTCAAACTTTTTAAACAGGGGCCCAGTTCACTGTCCCTCAGACTGTTGGAGGGCCGGATTATAGTTTTTAAAAAAACTATGAACAAATTCCTAGCACACTGCACATGTCTTATTTTAAGCAGGACAGGCAGCGGCGGCAAAAACACCCGGCATGTGGCCCGTGGGCCGTAGTTTGAGGATTCCTGGTCTACACAGTGAGTTGCAGCAGGGATAGATGAAAGAGATCACATGTGTGACTTTGAATCTTTGAGTTGTGTGTTTTTTTAATCCTCACCAGAGAAGAGAGAGAAAGAGAGAGATGTGAGAGAGAAACATCAGTTGATCAGTTGCCTCCTGTATGTACCTGGACCGTGGATCAAACCTGCAACTTAGGTATGTGCCTTGACTGGGAATTGAACCAGCAACCTTTTGTGGCATGGGACGACACTCCGACCAAATGAGCCAGGGTGGAATCCCAGATCACTTACTAGCTGTCAGCAGGGTTTTGAACAAGTAACTTCATGCCACGGTTTCCTCATCTGTGTCATGGTGATAAAAATCCCAAAATAAGTTTGAGGCTCGATTGAGATACTTATGCAAAGGATCAGGTTTATGAGCACACAGTCAGCAAATGGCAGCTCTCCTCTGCCCGCTTTGTAAAGCTGGACAGAGCGAACACCCGCCTTGCAGATGGTCTCCTGGGAGGTGGGGTGTTCGAGCTCCTGAGTCCAGGAACCACCCGCGGATTTACAACAGCCTCCAGACCCTGAAACTGGGCAGGTTCTTCCGCCGCTTTTCCTTAGATACTTGGTTCGGGGTGACTCTGAGGCCAGGAAGATGAGCTGATGGTCTCTGCTTCTTACAGCTCTCCCCGGCGGCTCTGCACTTCGGCAGACCCCTGAGAAGGAGGTGGCTCAGACCAACACAGTGGTGAGGCTACTCTGTGAAGCCAAAACCTCCGCAAGCACACGCATCTACTGGCTGAGACAGCGCCAGACCCCAAACGTGGACAATCACTATGAGTTCCTGGCCTCTGGGGATTCTAAGAAAACGCCTGTGTACAGCAAGGATGTGAACCAGGAGAAGCTAAATGTGAGTCAGGTGGCAACCCAGTCCGTTCTCACTCTCGGAAGTGTGCAGCCCGCAGACAGCGGTGTCTACTTCTGCATGACCGTCGGGACCCCCGAGCTGACCTTCGGGAGGGGAACTCAGCTGACTGTGGGTAAGACCCTGGCTCAGTGTTATCGACAGCATTGAGTGCCTACTGTTTGCCAGGCATGGGGGCCACCTCACTCAGCATGCCTAACTCTACAGGAGGCATGATGGCCCTGAGCAATCGCGCTACAGCTAATAGTAACAGAAAATATATTCCAAGACTAACCAGGGTCAAGCACAGGCGAGTGTTTATGTAGTTATCGCCCTTAATGCTGCCAGCCATCCTGGGAGGTTGGTACTATTATGATTCCCACTGAAAACGGGATGCTTAGAAGCATCGCTGCTTCCTATGGGGACAGAAGGACGCTGTCTTTCAGCCACACCAGGCCCCCGGCGGCTGTGGCTGGATTGGGGTGAGTCCCCAGACCTAACCATGACCTCAGAACCTCCTTCCCAGTGTGCACACAGGCGGTGCAGGAGCAGGTGCCCTCGCATTCTGCATGTGGGACTATGGCTCAAACCCACACCCAGAAATGCAGGGAATGAGGAAACTGGACCCCAAGCTCAGCTGCAAATCCTGCTGCAAATCCACTGTGTGCCTTTGGGGGCGGGGAGGAGGGTGTCTCTCCACTCCCCTCGATGGGCCTAGTCTTCTCATCTGTGTCATGGGTTGCTATGGCCTCCGCGACCCCCTCCAGCTTCCAGTCCTTAGGCGCTGCAGTCCTCATGAGTTAAGTCAGCACATCCAATATATCGTGAGCCACAGATGTAATTTGAAAATTTCTGACAGCCACGTTTAAAAAAAGTAAAAAGCAACACATGAAATTAATTTAAATGATATGTTTTATATAACCCCATTTATGAACACTATCATTTCAAAATATAATCCGGATAACATTATGACTGAAATATTTTATTTATTTTTAACGCATTTTTATTGATTTCAGAGAAGAAGGGAGAGGGAGAAAGATAGAAACATCAATGATGAGAGAGAATCACGGATCGGCTGCCTCCTGCATGATCACCGCAACCTGAGCATGTGCCCTTGACTGGAATCGAACCCGGGACCCTTCAGTCCGCAGGCTGACGCTCTCTCCACGGAGCCAAACCAGCTAGAGCGTGATTGGAATATTTTATCTTCCCCTTCCCTGCTGAGCTTTCACCGCGTGTTTTACATGCAGAGCCCATCTCGGGTCAGACTGGCCGTGTGCACATGGCAGGTGCTACTGTATCACAGTGACGATTAAAGCCACCAGAGTTGCCCAGGAATCAGGGCAGAAATTCTCCCTGGCCCATGCCTGACTGTAGCCCCTGCTCAGGTTAGCCCATGCCAGAGCCAACCTCTGAAAGGCCCCTGCTGCCCTTCTTCCCACAGGGGGGCACTGAGAGTAACAAGGAGGTGCCCAGGGACTCGACCACTCAGCACGGGCTGGGCAGGGACAGCAGGGATGGCAGCACAGTGAGGAAGGCAGAAAACAGCGATGCCCTGGGGCATCTCCCAGCCGTGTGCCTTGGATCAGGAGGTGGGAGGCGGTGAGGTCTCTGGGCAGCAGCTGAGCCTGCCTTGGGGGCCGCTAACTGATTCCTGTATTGGAAATCGGCTTTGGGGGGCTTGGGGTTTCGGTTGGGTTTATTGTTATTGCCTCTGTGAGACACATCTTTCCATTCTTGCGCGTGAGGGGCTGAGAAAAGTGGATGGTGAACCGGCACCAGAGGCTTTCAGAAGCTCCCCCCCACCACCCACACACTCTTGTTTTTGATATTTCCAAAGCACCCCCCCCCCAGCTCCCAGGGATGGCAGGGCCTCCCCGGAAGCAGGTGCCATATCATCTCCCGGGGTGGGGGGCAGAGCCAAGCCCACCCTCCCGCCAGAAAGTCAGGGTGCTTTGAAGGGGGAAGCGGGTGGTAGAGAAAAGATTCAGGCCCCTTACACGAACCAGGGGGTCAAAGGGCCTCTTCCTTTCAAAGAGGATGAAAGGGGGAGATTTGAACTGGGCAGGGGATGATCAGGAGGATTCAAGGGGACCTGATCTGAGTCCTGCAAGGCCACCACTGGCCGCTGAGAGCCCTCTGCACCTCCTGGGTATGAAGTAAGGGGAATGGACATCCCAGGGCCAGGAGGATGAGGGGATGGCAAAGCATGGTGACCTCTTGCAGGGGCCAGGCACAAACATTTGCACAAGGAGGCGCAGCGAGAGCCTGAAAAGGGAGGCTTTGGGCTCAGCTACGGCCTCTGCTGTGTGCTGTCTCGGACTTGGGGTGAGTGGCTTCAGCTCCCTGTGCCCGGGCTTCCCTGGGGGTAAGATGGGCCAATCTCGCCCATCCTCAAAGCTGTGGGGTTCAGTGAGCTCCAGCTGCGGTGCTGGGCGCTGCCACTCACTCACCGGAGAGTTTAGCAAGTGTTGGTTCTGTTTGGCTGGCTCTTCTCCAAAGTTCCTGGAGCGGGCAGGGCAGGTCCTCTCCACCTCCCTGCGGAGGCACAGGGTCGGGAGGGTCCAAAGGGCCCACTTTCATATGCAAAAAGCCAGCCTCGAAGTGGCCAGTTTGTTGGCTACCACCCTGTCCCCTTGACTAGAGTTTAAGTTCATGGGTCACCCCCTTCCCTCTCCTCTCGTTTTATAGAAAATCATTTCAGCAAAATGTCTTTCCTCAACCCACGAAGGGAAAGGCTGGATGCGGGGGCACCCAGGGCTCACGACATTCCTCGCGCCTCAGCCCCTGGGCGGCTCCCTCTGCCCATGTACTTGTCCCATTTTATGCCCACACTTTAGCGTGTGACACTGAATTAGAGCAAAAACAGAGGAGTGACCCACCCAAGACAGGAGAGAGGTGTGGGGTCCAGCCCAGCACTCCACTGAGGGCCCCGCAGGCCAGGCCTCCCCTTAATTTCGCTGGTGTTACCTTTGAAATGAAAGGTTGAGACCAAAGATCCCTCTGGCCCAGCTGGCGTGGCTCAGTGGTTGAGCGTCCATCTATGAGTCAGGGGTCACAGTTCAGTTCCCGGTCAGGGCACATCCCCGGTTGTAGGCAAGATCCCCAGGAAGGGGCGTGCAGGAGGCAGCCCATCAATGATTTTCTCTCACCATGAATGTTTCTATCTCTCTCTCTTGCTTCCTCTCTGAAATATATATTTTAAAAGATCCCTTTGGATCTGAGAGTATATGATTTGTAAAGACATGTGAGAAGGAACCCCCAACATATTCCACCTGCATGCAGGTCCAGCACGGTCCCCCACTCGCTTAGGGACCAGCTGGGCTCGGGGACTCCGGCTTCATCTCAAGAGGAGCCAGGGCTCCATCCGGGCAGAGCAGCGTCTAGTGCACACTCAGCTGGACACACGGCCCCTTTAATTCTCACAACAACCCCAAGCAGCAGGTGCAGACCATCTTTATGTCAGCAGATGGGACACCGAGGCACAGAAGAGTGATGGACTTGCCCCAGGTTGCACAGGTTGACCAGGGTGCTGGGTTCTGTTCAGGTCTGTGTAGCTCCAGAGCCCCCTCTCTCCAGGACACCGAGCTGACCCCTGTCCCCAGGCCCACAGAGAGTTGGGGAAGCAGTCAAACCCTTTATTGTTCTGTGACCCTCAAGCTCTGTAGCAGCCCAGGGAACGGTCACGGGGACTTCAGTACCCGGAGGTAAGAGGTGCAGTGTTAAATCTTGTCTCTCAATCCACCTGCTGCTCACCTGACTAAGGCCTGTGTCTTGTTTGCTTTCTGTAGTTGATGTCCTTCCCACCACTGCCAAGCCCACCACCAAGTCCACCCCTAAGAAGATAAGGTGCCGGCCCCCAAGCCCGGTGCCTCGGAAGGGTGAGTCCCCCCGTCCCCTTGGACTCTCAGAAGCACAGCATTGTCACAGCTTCCCTTCCTTCCTTCCTTCCTTCCTTCCTTCCTTCCTTCCTTCCTTCTTTCCTTCCTTCCTTCCTTCTTTCCTCCCACCCTCCCTCCCTCCTTTCCTTCCTCCCTCTCTCCCTCCTTTCCTTCCTTGATTCCCTCCATCCTTCCATAAGCCCTTCCCAAGTGCACAGTCTTGAGCCTGTTTCTCTGGCCCTGAGCTGTGTCCTCCAGTAGCTCATAGTCTAGTGGGGGACACACTCACCAGTTGTCACAAGACAAAACTTAATGAAAGACGTGTCCGCACACCCTTCCCCAGCAGCATTATTCATACCAGCCCAGAAGGAGAAACAACTCAAAAATCCACCATGATGTGGATTTACGCAGTGTGGACTAGCCATACAATGGAATAGTATTTGGTCATAATCAAGGATTAAGCACTGATACGCGCTACAACATGGGTGGATCTTTCCAAGCTTACGCAGTGGAAGTAGCTAGTTACAAAAGACCATATAGTATATGACCTCATTGATATGAAAAGTCCAGAATGCAACATTCCATGGAGACAAAAAGTAGATTAGTGGAGGCCTGAGGCCGGGTGACTGGGGGAGGGCTGGGGAGGGACTGTCAATAGGTACAAGATCTCTTTTCAGGGGATAAAAATGTCCTAAAATTAGATTGTGGTGATGGTCGCACATTTCTGTGAATTTACCAGAAAAACATGAAATTATACACTTGAAACAGGTGAACTTTATAATATGTGAATTGTATCTCAGTAAAGGTGTTAGCTAACAAGTAAAAACCCCAACCAAAGGAACAGAATGTTAAACTTTCTCACTTCTGATGCCTAGCTGAGGACTGACCACACCGTATGCGCTTGATATGTTTGTTAATGAGTGAAAAAGCTCGCCGCTCTGTCCTCTGAGCACCGTACACTGCAGCTGGAACACACACATGCGCACACACATAACGCATATGCACACATATACATGCACACACACACACACACACACTTTTCTTGAACTCATAAGCCAAATGTGTTTCTGGAAAAATACTGATCTCTGTTCCCCAAAAGCTACTGGTGACAAACGGAAGTGCCATCTGCTCCAACCCAGAAAACTAACCACAGCAGCCACACCAGCGGCCTGGTGCTGCCGGGGCTGCTGTGCCTGCAATGCATGTGAAGTCCCAGGAGCCTGGGAGAGGCCCCTAACAGGACTAGGGATGGGAGAGGGGAGCTGTCCTGTTAGGTCACAGCAAACAGAGCATCAGAAGACCCCGAGCAACATGGCACCACCAGTACCGCACAACCACACACAGTGACATAAAGACACAAAGCCCAGGCATCAGAGCCTTCGGCTGGTCTTAAACTTTAGGAGAAACATGCTTTGTTCGTCCTCGTGCCAGGACTGCTGAATGATAGCAAATTCAGAGAGACTTTTATAAATGATAGAAGAAGGGTCTTCAGATGTCTTGCATCCGTTCTAATATTAATAATCCTCAGTAAATCCTGGGCAAAGTGCAAATCCAACACTAGCAGGTTCTTCAGAACAAACAAGTGGCCATGTGGAGTGGAGGCTGTGGGGTGGTAGGCGGTGGTTGCATCGGGGAGGGACTTTGCAGCAGTATAACCCAGCGGTGAGTCAGCCAGGCCTCGACTGGAACCCCTGTCCACCACTGCCTGTACTGGTGACCTCTCGGAACCTCCGTTTCCTCACCTGTGAAATGGGGATGTTTACTGGGCTAAAGGGAAGGAGGAGTAAATGAGATGCTATTCACAAGGCATTTAGCTTGGCAGGGCACCCAGACAGACCTCAAAGCTTTCATCGTGAATGAAAGCCTGGTGACCCCATGGAGGGGCCGGCTTCCTAAGGCATAGGGCCTTGGGGCTATCCTTTGAGAGACACTGGGAGGGCCTGGGGGTCCATTTCTAAGCCGCTGTCTCAGGAGAAGTGTGGGGAGATCGGACCTCAGGGGACCCGGGTGAGGGAGAAAGCGGGCTGCCTGTCCTGTCGCTGAGGCGGCTCTGGCTGCCGGCTCCCTGCCCGAGCAGGCTCGGCACCACAGCAGTGGGAGCACCAGCTTCCCCTGGAGTCAGGTCTGGGGAGGCATCTGTGGGCCTGCAGCTGCTTTGTGGCCCATTTGGTTGTGACGACCCTTCAGGAAGCCAAATGAAAACATAACTACATATAAAATGATCTCAATGTTGTTAAAGTGCCTAGAAAAGTCTAGAAGAAAATACACAAACAGTGGTATTCTCTGGGCGGCAGGGTTTTAGTTAATTTTCCCCTCTGTGTGTTTATCTGTGTGTCTCCAATGTTCCATATGCGTGTCTCCCAGGCCCGCCTTGTGGCCCCCTGACCCTCGGCCTGCTGGTGACCGGCGCCGTGATTCTGCTGGTGTTCCTGGGTGTGGCCCTTCACCTGTACTGTAAGTTGCCCCTCTTGGGCCATCAGGGCCCGCCCCTGGTGCAGCTGGAGGCGTGCCTGAGGACCCTTCCTTCTCCAGGGGAGCAGGCAGATGTGAGGCCGAGGCGGTTCCACAGGTGATCCCGGGCCTGACCAAGCGGAGGCCTCAGAGACCACCTGTCTCTGGAGTCCGAACTCTCTGGCCTTGGATCCAACCCGGCTACTCCCTGACTCAGTGGCCTTGGGCGAGTGCCCTGGCCTCTCTGAGCCTCCCAGGGGCATGCAGGGACCATGCTACCTCCCTGCCACGGTGGCTGTGGGTGAAGTGCTGCCCTCCGCGCCCAGCTGGGTATGTGCTCAGTGAGCGGGAGCGCCTCTGGGCAGTCGGGATGGAAGTACACGGAAGAGACCGAAGTGGGGTTTGGTTATGTTCCAGAAGCTAGAAATCCTTTCTGTCTGTGAGGCTGAAGGGGAACTCAGAGATGGCTGCTGCTCTCAGCCATCCCTGAGATAGAATCATCTCCTATGCCCCTCCCCGCCCCCACAGCTGCAGGGGAGGCCGCACAGCTGCCATGGAGCCCAGAGCCCCAGGCCCACCAGGAGCACGTCACTCACCCTCTCTCGGTTCTATGACATGGGAGGGGTGGCCTGCAGGCGTATGGGCACCTGTGGTGGCTCTTTTATAGGTCACAAACCCCTCTGAGCATGTGATGGTGAATTCCCTGGAGAAATGCATCATGGGCACGTTTGTGCACACATTTGCCTCCCACAAAGGGACCCGTTTACCCAGTTCTAAGAACTCCATTAAAGCTCAGTGGTTGCAAACTTGTTTTAAATTTTTATTTTATTTTATTTTTCTTTGTTTCCCCATACCAAGCAAACTTTCTTTAAAAAACGTATTTTATTGATTTTTTACAGAGAGGAAGGGAGAAGGATAGAGAGTTAGAAACATCAATCAGCTGCCTCCTGCACACCTCCTTCTGGGATGTGCCCGCAACCAAAGGTACACACCCTTGACCGGAATCGAACCTGGGACCCTTGAGTGCTCAGGCTGACGCTCTATCCACTGAGCCAAACCGGTTAGGGCCAAGCAAACTTTTTTGATCAAGGACCTCATTGGTAAAAAAATTTAAAAATAATAAATACCAACTTCAATTAACTGTAGTTATTTAATACATCATGTGTGTGTGTTATTAAAAGTGCTTCCATGCCCTAACTGGTTTGACTCAGTGGATAGAGTGTCTGCCTGTGGACTCAAGGGTCCCAGGTTCGATTCTGGTCAAGGGCATGTACCTTGGTTGCGGGCACATCCCCAGTGGGGAGTGTTGCAGGAGGCAGCTGATCGATGTTTCTCTCTCATCGATGATTCTAATTCTCTCTATCCCTCTCTCTTCCTCTCTGTAAAAAATCAATAAAATATATTTTAAAAATAAATAAATAAAAGTGCTTCCAAAGTAATCAAGGATGAGGCAAACTTGTAAATAGTCTTCTTCATGTTTCCTTCCTTCACCCCAATGGGAAATCTCGTGTGCCTCCCAAATACACATGCTCTAGTGCGAGACCACCTGTCTGGACAGCCTCCCCTTCTGACCTGCTGTGAAGGGCAAAGCGGCAAGTTGAAGGATGCCCAGAGGAACTGAGTCTGAATTCTGGTTTACCACTTACTAGCTGAGTGACTTTGGGCAAGGGACTCAGTAATATACTTGCTCCGTGCCTTAGTTTCCTCGTAGACAAACGGAGGTGATAGAGTGCTGTCCGACTCCCAGGTTTACTGTGAGCATGAAGGGGTTAAAACACATGCAGCTGAAGCAGAGCCTGGCACCAGGGCTGTCTGAGGTGTCAGCTGTCCTCATCACCTCTCTCACTCTCTGGGGCTGGGTGTCAGCAGCCCACAGTCCCTGCTGACCGATGTTGTTGATTTCTTCTTGTAGGCCAGCGGAGGAGAGCCCGGATTCGCTTCATGAAGCAGTAAGTGGTGGGGCTTGGAAAAGTGCCCAGGATGGGCCCTGGGTGTGGTCCTGACTTCCTCAGCCCCTGCTGCTCTTCACAGCCTCTCGTGCAAGGAGCCAAGGCCAGCCGCCACCTTCACAAAAGCACAGGGTGTATAAGTCCAGGGGTGACAGAGCTCCGGAAACTTAAACCAACAACAAACAGAAGTGCTGATGAGTTGTTAAGTGCAGTCAGATGCCGCTCTCAGCCCTCCTGATGGTAACGAGCAGCTCCTGCACGCAAGGACCAGGGCAGGCTATCCCAAACTCCTTCCCACCATCATCCTACTCAGCTAGGTCCTGCAGGACACAGGAGGCTGATTTTTACCAGTTGAAAGACTTGCTCTAAGCATTTGGGACAGAACAGAGCAGAACTGAGCTGAAAGCAGGAGCAAGTGGGTCCCTCCAGGGCGGTGTTCTCCCTGCTGGGCTGGGTGTTGTGCTTGCTGCCTTCCTTGGACCTGTCTTCCGCCCTGGACCCCACTGGGCTCCCAGGAGGTGGCCAACCCACCATCTGACTTCCATAGGCATGGCTAACAAGGCCTTATCCGTTGGTCCCACTGAGCTGTGTAAGCGGAGGCAGAAGCCAGGAGACCGAGAGGCCCGAGGCTGTCGGTTGCCCCAGCCTCAAGGACCTCCAGACCCGAGTTGGGATCTGGGCACTGTTCTTGCATTGGTTTTTGTTCCTCAAAAGAGAGAGCTTCACATCTACCCATCTCATTGCTTGCAACCCCCTCCTCATAGGGTTGTCAGCAGAAAGAGAAAGCCCGGGCCTCTAGAGTGAAGAGGGCAGCAAGGCTTCATGCCCAGGAGCTCCGGCTCCAGCAGGAGGCAGGTCTGGCTTTGAATCATGCCGGCCACTCATCCACCATGTGACTGTAGGCGAGTCACAGCCTCTCAGCTTCTGATTCCTCATCTGCAAAATGGGATAGCAGTACCAACCTCATGACTATTGTGAGGACTTGCTGGGGTAGCAACTACCCCGTGCTCAGCCCCGGGGCCCAGGGAGTCGAAGCACAGACTTGTGTTGCTGAGGAAAGTCAACTCTACAAGCCCAACAACCAAGAAATAAACATTTTAAAATACTCTAAGGTTATAAGTGCTCCATGTTGTTGTTTACTAGGATACCATCTTTGTATGGCTAGATGCTTAAACATGCCTACTGTATTTTATGAGCAGTTTTTGATGATAATTTTGATTGGGTACAATCTTCAACCTATGTGCTGAATTTAGAAAGCGCCCCCTGCCTACAAGTCAGTAACCCCGAGTGTGTTTGTCTAAACCGAGACCTCCAGAATGTTCTTTCATGGAGAACCAGTCCCCCTCGGGGAACCGTTCTGGCCCCCTCTCACGACTTCATCTCAACTTGTTCCCCAATGACTTGACCCCAGTTTGTGGACCTCATGCCTTGGCAAACCCCCAGGGCGTCTATGGATCAACTAAGGCAGAGACGGAGCTGAGCGTGGTCCTGGGTGTAGCCCTGTGTGCCTTCAGCCTCTGCTCACAGCTCTGCTCCCATCCATCGCCGATGGCTACACTTCCCTGGGAGACATCATTTGAACACAAGGATTTGCGGCTGCCAAAGTGTGAAAACCACCTCTGGTTTTGCTATCATGACCCAGGTGTGGACAAAGCAATCTGTGGGCCTCACAGACAGGCTGCCCCCAACGCTCCCGGCCTCTAGCTGGCCTTAAGAAACCGTCCTGTCACAGGCGGCCTTCTGGCCCTGGGTGTGCATCTGTGAGGAGCTTGTCTTAGAAGGCACCGCAGGAAGTCACACCATTCAAAGCCAGAGTCCTTTGGGTTGCCTTTTTTTTTTTTTTTTTTTTTTTTTTTTGAGCTTAAAAAAAATTTTTTAATGACTAAGTTGGGCCCTAAAAACATAGTAACCCCAAACTCCTGGCTCCAGGCTACCACCTTGGAGGGGAACCTGGTATCTTCATTTGCCATTTGTCTCTGTTAGAGGAAATTCAATGGTATTTGCCTGAGAATAAGTGGTTTCACAACTTGCTGTTGTTTTTAGGGTTCAAAAATGAGCAGAGAGCATGCTGCTGGCGTCCGGCTACAAAGATGCCTGGCCAGGAAAGAGCGAGATGTGGAGAAAGGGGAGAGAACGGACTGAAAATTTCACTGAGCTGCTGGAGCTGCCTGCTTTAACCACTGCAAGTTCTTCCTGTGAGCCTCCTGCATGCTGGTCATCGGGCCCCGGAGCCCCGGGGCGCTTCCTGCAACTCGGGGCACACTGGAGGACTGAGTCAGAAATGCCACCCACACCACTTCCGGCGCCCCGCTCGTCCTGCCCCGGCCCTGGGCCTCTGGCGTTGGTTTTCCAGCCACCAGCTGCAAGTTGCATGGCCCTGTTGGGCCGCGACCTGGACTCCTGAGACGTGGGGCAGCGCTGGCGTGGCTTCCCTTGTCCTTCCCAGGCTGGGCCTGACCGTCCTCACAGGGAGCCCAGGGACCAGACCCAGCGGGAGGCCTGACCTGGCTGTCATCGTGTCCATGTCTGCGGACCTCATCCGGGGCTGGGAAGTGGTGGTTTGGGGTGCAGGTCATTTCATCTCCCATAGGTACTTCCTTGGCTTTCAATTCTGCCTTCTCAGGGCTTGGATATTTCTTCTCTCACTTTCCGTTCTTTTTTATAAAAATGTCTTCGTTGTAAAAATAAAGTCCTAAGCAAAAAATGCAAATGGCTCGTGTGACGGAAAAGCACAGAAGCCCATCTAGACGGCAAAGATGTTAAAGCTCAGTGGAAAAGAAATAAGGATAAAACTTTAGTGTGTATCCTCATTTGCCCCTACAGCATGTCATCGGCCATGTTGTGGGTGTAGAGAAGGCCCGAGAGGCTGCTGAGCAGGTGCCTCAGGGCGAGGTCCTCTGGCCACTCCCAAGCTGCCTTCGCTGGCACCGGCTGGTTTCTGTTGTGGGTAGAACCTCAGGGACCCTGGCATCAAGGCCAGTGACCTTGCACCGAAGACAAGGTGAGAAGCATCAAGGTCTCTGTCACATGTCCGTGAATTGTCTTACTGTCTCTCAGCTTGGTGGTCAGAGAAGAAAAATACGAGGAGACAACGCTACCCTGATGAAGCTCTCGTGCCCTTTGAAAAGGTCCAGGGACCCTGCCCTAGCTCCCCATCCTGGGCTTTAGCAGCGTAAACAGCTATTGAGCCAAAAAAGATGCCACTGTCACCTGCACTTACAGAGGCACCATGGCCAGGGCAAACGAGCAGAGAGGCCCACCTGCTTTCCAGGCCGCCCTGGTTAAAGAAGGGCCTTGGCAAGCCACGTCCTGTTCAGGGGCCTCTGGCAGCCACGCAATGTGACGCAGGGACAGGGGGACCATCGCCCAGCCGCTGAGATGCTTGCTGCCTGTGGGGTTGGAATGCACTGCAGAACTAGGTGTGGTAGGGGGAGTTAGAAGGGCGTAGATGCTGGAGGTGCTCAAGAGAAGCAGGTGCTTTCTGCCTCCCAAGGCTGAGGGGAGGAGGGAAAGGGCCAGGGCCACCTGGACCAGACTGCTCCAGCGTTCACTCTTAAGGTGGGCTCCTTGCTCAGCCATGTCCGATGTAAACCGTAAGAAACTAGGGCCCCGACGGCGCAGACCCAGTCCACAGCGGAAGTAAGAACAGGCCTCCAGGGCCCTCATCTCACTACGGGCTCTGCTGACAGTCTCCCTGCCGCTGCCTTTGGGATTGTGCTTAGTTCTTTGCAAGTCTGCGGAGAGGGGTGTCGAGGTTGTGGGGGCCAGGGCAGGGTGGGGTGCTCCTTGATCTGCTTGCTGGGCCGCAGGCACCTGCCGCAGGCTCCGCTCGGCTTGGCCTGCCAGAGAGCGGGCTGGGCTGCCAGCAGCAGGGGCTGCGGTGAGGAGGTCTGCACCCGGCACCTGGTGTTTGTTTTGAAGAAGAAACTGAGCTCTTACTTCTTTCTGGAGAGCAGCCATGATGGCAACATATTTTTTAAATAATGTTTGTCAATCTAGCTTTTTTTTTCTCCACTATCAATTCCACTTGTAGGCGTTGATCTTTAAAGAACACACATCTCAAAGTTACGTGCACAAAGAAATACACATCCGAGTGTCTCCTGCAGCTGGCTTATTAGCCAACAATTAGAAAAATTTCAAGTGTCCATCAGAATGAGCCAATAGATTAATTGTGATACAGACTGACTTGTGAGATAGCCATGAAGCCAGATTCATTCACGCTGACATCACATGCTGGCCACTACATCTGCACGTGTTCTAACAGCATCTGTGTGGATTACTCTCTTTTAAATCTGAAACATGCTTAAAATTCAAGCCCAGATAAAAATGGGTAAAAAAAAAAAAAAAATGTACATTTGAAGTCAGACTATGGCTGCCCTTGGTGCCGGCGACCATTACCAGGGAGCACAGGTCTGGGTGTGGGCGTGTCCTGCTTCTTCGTCCGCGAGCTGGTCAGAGAATGTGTTCAGTTTGGGAAAAGGCACTGAGCTGGACACGCTTGATATGTCTACTTTCGAATACAGATATGAGTATAGATGGTGATTGTGCTTTAATAAAGAGATATTTTAGAATTCAAGGACAGAGCATTACAGAAATGTGTAAAGTCATATTTAAAAGCTTCTTGCTCTTCCAAATTATTTCTGCATGTACTTCTTAAAGCAGAAAATTACACTCTTACACAATACAATATATAATACATTGGATATGGGATAGAAAATCGAATCATAATGTTGTTCTGCAAAGTTAATTTTTTTTCTCAGGATCTGTGGACATATTTGTTTGCATATGTGTAGACAAAGGTTTAAAAGGATATATGCTTAGTTGTGAATGGCAGTTACTCTGGGGAATTTCCATTTTTAAGTTGTTCGTTTCAGTGGTATATACATATATTTTAATCCTCACCCAAGGATCTTTTTTCAATTGATTTCCAGAGAGTGGAAGGGTGGGAGGAGGGGGAGAGAGAAGAGAAACATCAACAGGAGAGAGACACATCGATTGGTGCCTCCCACATGTGTCCCTACCAGGGCTGGGAACCTATAACTCAGGCATATGCCTTTGAATGGTAATCAAACCCGAGACCCTTCGGTCCAAGGGCTGACACTCTAACCGCTGGTGCAAAGCCAGCCAGGGCAGTGTTGTATGAATGGTTATAATCGTTATGTATGTATTACTTTTGCATTTGGGGGGGGAAACAAAAGTTTGGGGGAAAAGCAACAGCCTATTTTATTTTATTTAAAATATGAGACACTTCACGAATTTGCATGTCATCCTTGTGAAGGGACCATGCTGATCCAATTTTGGTATATATGCTGCTGACACGAGCACGAAATAGTCTCTTTTAAAAGAGTCTTTGGTCGTTATAATCTTTAAAAAAATTGGAATCAGCTTAAATGTCCATCATTGAGAGAGTTAGTCATAAGTTGTGATTTTTTAAAAAGTCTGAGCCATGGAAATCACTGTGGTGCATGGCGAGGTGGCCAGAAGGCAGGGCCTAACTCAACTCGCAGCCTGACCTTGGCAAGCTGTGAGCCTCCGCTCTCTCCTCTGACACGGGGTCACCAGGAACATCTCCCTCTCAGTCTCGATCTTGCCTTGGGCCTGGAATGACTATAGAAAGGAAGGTCTGGGAGCAGGACTGGCTCCTCCCTCCCTTCCTCTCACTGAAGGTGAAGAATTCGGGCAGCAGCCTGCAGCTGTGGCACCTCGCAGGCCACGTTCAAAGGAAGAAGGGGGCTCCTACACCACCCCCTTCCTTTCATCCTTACTCTTCCCCACACCCACCGGGCGGCTCATCTCTACTGTAGGAAGTGGGCAACTTGTTTTCAGAAAGTGATCCCCGGCCCTGTGGGGGCTGCGAAGCTGATCCGAATCTGCCACCCAGTCAAAGGGAAAGAGAGAAAGAGCCCTGCTCTCAGAGGCCTTTCCAGGTGTGGGGGATGAAAGAGATCTCCTCTGTCGCCTCTTGGGAAACCTCCTCAGATGCGTCACTTCTCGGTGCCGTGAGTCACTGCTTCCTACAGTCTCCCTGGCTGCATAACTCAGTGCATTGACTCAGATAGAAGGCACCTGGAGTCCCCAGGCCACATCAGTTGGGGATTCTCAGAAATACGCAGGGCAGTGAGTGCAGGCATCCCGAAGGGGACTTCTGTCCTCCTGCCCAGCGTCACCGGCTATCTAGGACTCAACTTTTTTCCCATTGAATTACTGCCTTTTGCATGCGAGTTCCCATTTTAGAGTTTAGCTTAGGCTTCTGATTTGAATGGACACCGTCTACATCTCTTTCACATATTTTTATTTAGTTATTTACTTACTTATTTAAAATACGTTTTTGTTGATTTTAGACAGAGAAGGAGAGAGAGAGAGAAGCATCAATGTGAGAGACAAATATCAATTGGCTGCCTCCCACATGCATCCTGACCAGAATCAAACCCGCAACCTGGGCATGTGCCCCGACCAGGAATCTGCAACCTGGGCATGTGCCCGGACCAGGAATCCAACCAGTGACCTTCAGGTGCATGGAACGATGCTCCGTCAACTGATTACACCGTCCAGGACTCTTTCATGTACTTTCAGTTGCAGACCAACTCCCATTCTGTCCCTCATTTATGAGAAACAACTCACTCTGCCCCCTTTCTCCACAGTTAGGGCTTCTATTCCTGAGGAACAAGTCTGGCTCATTCCTCAGCAGCTTCGTGGACTATTCCTTAGGCTTCTAGCTGCCAGTGCAAATGTAATCATTTGAAGCACCTTCTGTGTGACCAGCCTGTTCTGTGTCGGGACCAGGGGTGGCCAGGACAGAGGCAGCCTCCAGGGCTCATGAGTTGCTCATCTCACTTAGCTAAGAGGTTTCTAGCTAGCTATCTCCTGGGGGACCACGCCTGTGGGAGCCGTCTTTCCACCTTACAGTCAGCACTCCCGAGCCTGAAGCCCGAACCTAAATGAATAAATGAAGGAAGCAGAAGGCTCATCCTCCAACTCCCACCACAGGTTCCGCTCCTGATGTCGGTGAGCTGCGACCACTGTCCTCCCTTGGTGCCCCTCTCTGCACCTCGCCGGCTGGCACCCTGATCCAGTCTTTCTGGGCTCCTCCAGGTTGTGAGGACTCAAATTCTTTCTACTTCTGAATGGTTACTCTGCCAAATACAGTCAACGAACACCTTGGAGAAAAAAGCTCAACAGATTAGATATTAATTAAGCACCTATCGAGTTCTTGGAACTAATATGTGTACACGTGCAGACACGGTCCTCAACCCCATGGGCTCACATCATCTTGGGGGACACAGACAGAAGCCCAGCCATTGAGGATGCCCTTTAGGGTGTCACCTTGAGGGTACCCTCGGCACCTCCCTTGTCTCACCCCAGTGTCGCCCATGAATGCTGATAAACAAGTGAACAGGCAAATACCCAGACGATCTGAACACAGGCAGAGGCATGAAATGCCTCCTCAGAAAAGTTGTGTTCTGCTGAGAGAAGAGTTTGCAGACGCTCGCAGGAGAGCTTGTGGAGGTCTCTGTGGTTGAGTGGGGGCAAAGCGGGGAGGGGAAGATTTGAAGTGCTGGTGGGGAGGCTGAGGCCCACCTTCCCCACACACCTCTCCAGTGCCCCCACACACCCCTCCAGTGCCCCCACACACCCCTCCAGTGCCCCTTCAGCATCCTGTGGGCCGAAAGCCGCTACTTGGCTACACCTCCTAGCTGGCTAGGGCCAGCCAAGCAGAAGGAAGGCTGGGACTCCTGTCTCTCCATTCGCCGCCCTGCCCTGCCTTTAGTATCCAAACTAAATTGAGACCTTTGAGTGGTGTGCATGTTTAAGAGAGGATCAAGCCTGAAACCTGGGCATGTGCCTCGACCGGGAATCGAACCGTGACCTCCTGGTTCGTAGGTCAACACTCAACCACTGAGCCACACCAGTCGGGCAAACTTTGTCCTATTTTTGTAAAGCAAATAACCCCCTGCAGGAAGCCCTACACCTGCCTGCCTGAGGCTGAGCACGTATGACGGTGCGAGCAGGCAAACGTCACTGCGGGACACTCACCTGGCGGCCGACATCAGGCAGGAATGTAAAAAGCAGAAGTTCCCCTGGAAAAGGAACGAGTTTCCCTTAAGTGCTGAGAGATAAAAACAACCGTGCTCCTCCTTCTATCTATCAGGAGTCCTCAAACTATGGCCCACGGGCCACATGCAGGTGTTTTTGCCGCCTTGATTTTTTACTTCAAAATAAGATGTGTGCAGTGTGCATAGGAATTTGTTCATAGTTTTTTTTTTTAACTATAGTCTGACCCTCCAACGGTCTGAGGGACAGTGAACTGGCCTCTGTTTAAAAAGTTTGAGGACCCTAGATCTAGACTCTAGATTAGGTGGACTGTTACAACTCAACTTCACGGAGAGCACCTAGGAATCAGTATAACCAAGGGATAGCGGCAATAACACTGCAATAATGGCGCAGGTGCCGGATGGGTACTGGAAACATCAGCATGAACACTGTAAAATATGCTGTCCTGAAAGTAACACAAAACAATATTAAACATAAGCTGGAATTAAAAGTAAAATTTTAAATCAATTGTTTATGTATTCCTGCACTGCCGACTTCCACACAGGATATGGGCAACTTTCCAAGCTTCCACACAGAGGGGCCATTGCATAAGGGCAGGCAGACCCCTGCACGACGGGCGGGGGAGAAGGCTGGGATAAAACAGCACAGCACCTGCTGGGTTCGACAGTCCTGTCCCCCTCACGCCAGCCTACGGGGGACCACGTGAGAACTTGGGGTTGCGGTGCCCCTCACCTGACGTCACACATCTCCTCTTATGCTCTAATTTTAGTTTTTGAACACGCAAGGAATTTCTTTTCTCCTCTGCATCTGCCTCCCATTTCAAGTCACCACCCAGACGCGCCGTGTGTGCCAGCGGTGGGCTCGGGGCGTGAGCACCGGCTGTTGGGAAGGACGGTGAGACGAGAGGGCATGGTTTCCACTCGTTTCTACTTGTAGAAGAAGTATGATTTGTTATTACAGTTGTTACATCATTAGTTGTTGCATTTAACATGTGGCATTTCCAGCACAGATACGACAAAAGTTACTGACACACTGAGCTGGGACTTGATGGGTCTTTTTGGTTTTTTGTGGGTTTTTTCTTGTAAAAGTTTGAGAACAAGACCTCCTCCACCTCCCCACACTCCTCGGTTTCTATTTCTTATCAGGGACAAAGAGCTTGGCTGGCTTCTCTCAGTGTCAGAATCCCCAAAGCTCCTCTTCAGTTTCTACCGTGACCCCGGGGCAGGGGGTCCCCTCAGGCTGCTCCCACAGCCTTCGCTGCTGGCTGGCCACGCTCTGCTCTGCATCACACTCCTGCTTCCCCACCAGGATGCTCTGTTTTCCCACACGCAGGTCTGAACAGAGGGGCGTTGCAGCGATGAGGGAAGGTGACTCTCCCACCCCATGGGCTTGTCAGCTACTGGAGACACACCAGTCACGTATAGTTACTGACTCCACCAATTAAAACAAAGTGATACAGCATCGGCCCCAGTGGCATATATGGATTACAGGGTACAAGCAGCACTCACATGCACAGTGAAAGAATGGGTTATATAAACAAAGGGTGCTGAGACAATCGGTTCATTCTTTGGGAAAAAAATTAAGTTTTAGTTCTTTACATCTTACACTAAAAGAAATCCAGGTGGTTTAAAGAAGTAAATGTTTTAAAAATATGCTGAAAGAAAGAAACCAGAAGGTCAGTAATTTAAAGAAGAATAAACTCTAATAACAAATTAAATATGAATATTATAACTACGTATGGTGCCCTGTGGGCAATGAAAATATCAGGGGAATAGTTTTTAAAGTATATGATTGCCTAACTGCTATGCTGTACACCTGAAACTAATCTAATCTAATAAAAGAGTAGTATGCATATTAACCATCACTCCGATACACCTAAGCCACACACACTGGCCAAGTCACGCCCAACAGCCAATCAGAGAGGCTGTATGCAAATTAACCCAGCCAAGATGGTGGCCGGCAGCTAGAGCAAACAGGAGGCCTCCGCTTAAAGCAACAAGTTTTCAATTATAGAAGATAAATAAACCCCAGATTCCAGCCAGCCTCGCTGGGACGTTGGGTCAATGGGAGCTGTGGGCAGCCTGAAAACAGCCCTCAGCCTCTCACCCAGGCTGTCCAGGCACCCCAGAAGGGACCCAAACCCTGAAGGGACTGTGGGCAGCCTGAAAACAGCCCTCAGCCCCTCACCCACGCTGACCATACCCCCATGGGGTGAGGGTCCCCACTAGGGGGTTTGGAAAGCCTGCAAACAGCCATCAGCCCCTCACCCAGGCTGGCCAGGCACGCCAGCAGGTGGACCAAGGGGTCCCAGACTGTGAGAGGGCATAGGCCGGGCTGAGGGACCCCCCGAGTGCACAAATTTTTGTGCACTGGGCCCATAGTACAAAATAATACTGAATGTAAACTGTAATTGAAAAAATACTTTTAGAAAATTAAATGCAAACTTGTGTCTAATATACACACACACTTTGAACAATTATAAATGTTTATCAAAATACATTTCATTTTCAAAATTGAGCTATCAGCTGTTACAGTGTGTGTACCTTTTGGGCGGGGGGGACCCTGTACATGGATTTGAATTGTCTAAACAACAAACAAAAAAAAAACACATTTTAAAATACATTTTACCAGATTACACCAGAACATAGTCCTTCAGGTAAATGAGAGTGCTTATAAATTAGCCCATCTGTATGCCATTGTGGGGTGCCGACTGGTACTGCCATTGTAGGGGCAAGTTGGTAATATGCATCAAGAACCTTAAGGTTGTGTATATTTCTTTGGCCCAGCAATCCACTTCTATAAGCTGATTATGGAAACGTTATTATGGTTATGCTCAAGAATTATTAATAGCAAGCACACACATCGCATTATTGCGAGCACACTGAGAACATGCTAAACACGACCAGTGAAATCAGCAATAACACCCCCCTCCATACACAGTGAGGGGAACCACTAAAGTGATGCCATGCAAGCATGCTTCACAACTGGAAAAATATTCACCGTGTGCTTTAATGTGAAAATCAGGCTGTAAAACGTTAGATGTTATATGAACTAATCTTGGAGGAGAGGGAATTATCCCTGTATAAGGAACAAGCATTAGAAAAAAAAGCCAGAAAGCATAGATGCCAAAATGTGAACTCCGGTTTTAAGGTGTTTGGGGATGGTGGCAGGTCACAGATAATTTTTACCTTCATGTTTACGCATTTTTCTATCTGTGTATTACATTTACAGCCAGGCAAAAACAATTTCAATTTTGAAAAATATATACAGGGGTGGGAAAAAGTAGGTTTATAGCTGTCCATATGGAAAAAGACATGCAGGTTATGATTACTACAAAAAAAAAAAAAAAAAAGAATAAACTGTGCTTTGGGTACTTGCAATTTAGTTTTGGCTACTTTTGCCCACCTCTGCATATGAGGAAATGTAAAATGACAAGAAATGTTTACTGTTTAAAAACATAAAATATTATTAGAGTAACTAGAATATGGCCCCATTTTTAAGAGAGATCTGGAAGGTAATGGAACAGAGGTTGCCAATTGAATCTTTTTATTTTTTAATGTTTTATTAATCATCACAGGGGAATATTTTTCCCAATGATTTTTAGAGAGAGTAGAAGGGAGGGAGGAGAGAGAGAGAGAGAGAGAGGGAGACAGAGAGAGAGAGAGAGAGAAACATGGATGTGAGAGAGACACATCAATTGGTTGCCTCCCACACTAGCCTGACCAGGGGCCAGGATCGAATTTGCTACCCAAGTACATGCCCTTGACTGGGAATCAAACCTGCCGCCCTGTGGCGCTCGGGCCGACCCAGTTTCCTCTTTGGAGGTAGAACTATACAAATGTTTTCCTTTCCTCTTCTATGTTTTGCTCTATCCTCGATTTTCTCTAAAAATAAGCATAATTTTGATTTTAAAAATAATCTTCTTACTGCTGTAACTATTTAAAACATATTCACAGAACTTCACTCCTACACCTTGGCTCCAAATATCACGGGCTCACTGCTGCCCTGAGGGTTTCCCTTCACCGTGTCCAGGGTCATTCTAAAAGCATCTTCCCTTCAGAAGTGATCTTAATTACGGCGTCTCCTGCAGCTGCACATCTCCTTCGAGAGGAAAAAAATAATCATCGAGTAACAAACCATAAAAATCTAAAAATTAAAAAAAAAATTAAATTCCTAAATATAAACGAGACCATCTATGCATCTATTTTAAAAAATTGTCCTCAGTCTGACCACATACATGTGCACAGAAACACACATTTCTATTTGTTTTCCAACAAGGGTTGACCACATTCAAGCTCACTGAAAGTTTAAAGGGACCAGATGGCCCAATTTTCACACATTGTTTGCTGACATTCATCCTAACTTTCCAGCCATTATCCTTCTTTAGTTAGCATTTGTGATGTGTGTGGTCCCATACTGTCTTGCCTGCATTCTCAGTTAACCCCTTATGCATGTATGCTAAGGTGACCAGATTTTAACATTGGTAAAGCAAGACATCATTGACCGCTTGGCTGCCGAAAACCGTATCTTCCCTTCCCGTTCTCCCGCCGTGCCCTAGATTGTCGTGCATTCTTTCCAAAAATCGGGACTTTTTTAAAACGCCACGGGACGCGGGACAAATTGTTAAAAATCGGGACTGTTCCGCCAAAAGCAGGATGTCTGATCACCTTAATGCATGCACTCTTGCCATTTTACACGCAAGATGCTAAACCTAAGCTCCATCAAGTCATGAGGCTAGAAAGTAAATGGGAAAGGGAGGAGTTTACCCCAGTACCACCACCCAGTGATACCCAGGTCCTGTTCCCTACTCTGAGCCATGGGTGCAAGAGCAGTTTCATCTTAGGTCCGGCACAAGTTTACCTAATCTTGTCACATATGAAGTTTCAGAGTTCAAGATCCCTGCATATAAGCCATCCCCGTGGGCTCTTTTCCTACTCTAATTGTGGCTAACACAGAAGCAAAATGCAACTAAAGTTCAAAAAATCTCTGTAACTAGTAATCTCTGATCCTTTAGACTCTAAAGTTTAGTGTTCTGGACCTCTATGTTGGGAAAGGAGATTAAAGTCGCTCTAATCCAGCTTCCAAAATAATACCTGAACACCTTGACAATGATCTGCCAAGTGCCTGTCCCCCTCTGGACAGCCCGCTTCACATGGACCATGGACTAACTCCCCCAGAAAGTGTTTTTATCAAAGGAAGTCCCTGCACGCTTCCAAGAACCCCTAAAAGCAGGTCTACTGGGTGGCTTGCCCTGGGCTTCAGTTTGGAGTCACTGATGCACCAACATGACCTTTTGATGCCACAGAGTTCACAAGTGTGATCATTCCCAAGGCCAGTTTTCAATGTGCCGGCTGTCACTCTGCCCTTGCTGGCCTGCTCAAGGAAGCCAGTGGCACTCCACTCCACAGGAATAATCTTCAGCCTGCTTTCCCTTTCTAAGAGAAATGGGTATTTCTAACTGCCACCCTTCACACCCAGCAGTGACACAGTACGGCACCCATCCAGAGAAGGTGGGCTGGAGTTCTTTCCATGTGCCAGGCTCAGGCAATGAGCCCCTTCCAGCCCCATCGGGCTCCCCGGGCCCAGAACCGCCCAGCTTTCAGTGGTATCGTTATGAATCGATCGGTGGTTCCTGTTTCCTCCTCATGCACAAGCCCCTGTCACAGATTCTCAGAATATTCCATTGTTGGCAAGAAAGTCACCCTGTAGAGTTGCTCTTTGTTTGGGTCTGTTTATTGGGCGGAGCACACTGGCTTGATAACTCCATCACCTCGTCACACAACTGGGGGGCTCTCTGGGGCTAACCAGAGGGGCAAGTGTGACCGCCTCCTCAAGCCAGTGGCCCAGATGGGACCCTCAGATGACAAGGTTGGAGCTAAGGAGACAACACAGGCCCTTGTGTTGCCGGCAGGCGCTTCCCCACAGACCACATTTCCTCCCAGGTTTTCAAGGGCACATCGATTGATAAGAAGATAACGAGACTTTTTAAAAACCACCTAAAAACACCAGGACCTCCGCCTGCTTGTCTATAGATTTATCAAAGCTTGGGGGGTCATCTTGGATTTTCTCTGCCAAGAGCTCCAGCCGCTGACGTCCACATATTCAGGTACGTGCCCCCGTGCATGACTATGTGCCTCGGGTCACCGCCCTGAGGACAGGGTCTGAGGCTGCCATCCACCGGTGTCTCTGGGGGTGGCTGACACGAGCTGAGTCATGCAGCCTGGTACAGCCAGGTGATGGCAATAAAAGGCAGGGTGGATAGGCAGGCGGTGAGCCGCGTCGGCAACAAGTGGCCTTTCCGGGAAGTTCCGGGGCCTCTGGTTAAGGTGACAGCCTTCACAGTACCTTTCTGCTCCCGTGTTGCTCTGTGCTTGTCTTCTGTTGGTTTCTTCCCTGAGGGTCTGGCTCAGGGGCATCCATCAGCCAATGGGAGGCTGAAGGGGCTAGCACCCAAGCTCCCTGGGCTGGGGACTCTCCCCAAACCCTGAGACATCCCCTGGGAGCAGAGTTTTTCCCATCTGGGATGTCTGGGTGGCGCCTGCCAAGGCAGCGCCCCTCTGATTCCAGATCACAGCGACCAACGCCAGCTGCAGCCCCTGCCTCGGCGTGCTTGGGGTTTGCTGTGACGGTTACCAACTCCAGGGCTGCATGTCAAACAGGGTCAGGTTAAAAGGCTGCAGGGGCCATCCCTGCAGTCTGGCCTTTCCCTCTAGGAAGAGTGTTTCCTTTAACTAAGGGGGGCCCCAGGAGGGGCTGGGGGGACATGCAAGGCACGTTATTGCCCCCCAGGGGCAAAGGGTGTCAGGCAGAGCCGCCCCCACCATGGGTCCCACCTGCACACCTGCCCTTTTTATGTGGGGATGTTATGTAGGGCAGCCCCACCTCTGCAGCAGCACCCCTCACCCCTACCCACCTGCTTGGGACAGGAGGAACGAGTTCACGTAGAAAGGCAGCTTCAGCAGCGGGTAGGTCAAAACCTTCAGGGCCCAGCCCCGGCCTGGGGCTAAATTAGTGGTGGAGTCTCAGGTTTAATTCCGGGTCAGGGCACATACAGGAGTCAACTGGTCAATATCTCTCTCTCTTTCCCTCTCCCTTCCTCTGTCTCTAAAGTCAATAAAAAATAATGATAAAATAAATTTAAATTAGAAACCCCCAGGGCCCAAAGAAACTGCTCAGGCCTTTGAAACCCAGGCTGGAGACCAAGCCTCAAGAAATACCACGTTCAGTGTTATTAGCATGATTTAATAGCATTCTGTACTAGTATGTATCGTAGACATATAAAAAGCAACCTAAATGACGGACAATAAGAGGGAATTATAATAAACGTGGTCCATTGACTTGGTAGACAGTTATTCAAACTTCAACAGTTGTGATCATAAAGAGTTTGTAAGAGACTCAGAATGTTGGTGCAAAGAACTAAAAAAACAGTAGTTCGTGACACTGCATTCACGGTTCCCGTGGTCCAGACGGGGCTCTCGGAGAGAAGCACAAGAAAGAACACTCGCGTGTGCTCAGGGCCACTAGATCTTTCTCCATCTCCGTGGTGGGCCCTGCTCCCCCACCCGCCCCTGCTCCTCCACCGGCAGCCTCCCTCTCACTTCTCTGGACCCTGGGAGGCAATGGCCAGGAAGATGGAGTCAGACCTTTTCTTTCTCTCATTGGCCCCTTCATCCAATCACATATTCCCTTTACCACTGGCTCCTCCACCTTGGGTGGCTGGCTTCCCTTCCTTAAGCCTCAGTTTCCACTCCTACAAGTTGAGAATAGCCATCACCTCCCTGCTGAACACCAGCCACTGCACAGAGCTGCCAGCCATGCACCAACACGCGGAACAGCGTGGTGATTCGGGCCTGGCCGTGCCCCTTGAGCCAGCTCTGGCGAGGGAGACTGTGCCTCAGCCTCAGTGTCTGAGAAACCAGGCTGTGGGTACCTGGCCCAGGAGCTCATGTGGGTCCAGGGCCCAGCACAAGGTCCTGGCATTTGTTCCTCATCTTGGCTGTGTCCTCAGCCAAACCCAGGGCTCTCTTCCCGCCTCCCCGGCTCGCCATACCCCACACACACTCACCACATGGGGGCCCTCCCTCCCAGGCTCAGTGCCCTGTTCCCTCTGCCTGGACACCTCCAGGGTTCCTCCTCACCATCCTCGGGGACCACTCCCCAGTTCATCCCGTCAACTCTGAGCTTTTCTAGAAGGCTCCATCGGTGTGTGTGTGTCACCACATTGGTCACATTCTGCCCTTCTTTCTCCTCTGAGTCTTTCTGTGTACACCGTCAGCCCGGGAAACCACATGTGCTTCCTGAGCCTCATGTAACCCTCTGCCCAGCACAAGGAATACTCCACAAATGAGCAAATCAACATCACATTTCACATGAAATCGCATCTCGGACTTGGTCCTTAGCCTCAGAGAGCTTTACACATGGTTGTGGGGAAAGGACAAATGTATGATCTCATCCTTCTCAGCTCCTTTGTCCCTGCTGGTGAGAGGCAGCCAGAATAGTCACCCTCACGGAGCAGAGAGCAGATGGTGCTGAGGGCTGGGAGAGAGACATGGCAGGGGAGGGGGGAGGGAGGGTGAGTGTTTAATGGGGACAGGGGTCCAGTTTGGGAGGATGAAGAAGTCCTAGGGACGAATGGCGGGGATGGTTGCAGCAGCAACGTCAATGTGCTTAATGTCCCTGAACTGTGCACTTAAAAATAGTAAATGTCATATTAATGCATATTTTATCTCAATTGTTAAAAAATGCTTAATAGTTATGGAGAAAGATAGAAACATAGTAGACTGGAGAATTAAGAGACAACATATGAGTAAATGGCACAGACAATATGAGGTGACACACACACTGCCTGATCGGCCCCCAGGAGCACCTCTCCCCGAGGACAGGACGTGAGCTATTTCTAAGCCTCCATTTTCAAAAGTAATACAACTGCAGCAAACGACACTGGGGGAATTCAGAAACTGGAAAAAAAAGAGCGAGGGAAAAGGACGGGGATGTGTTTTCTTCTGTTTTTAAAACATTTTTACATAGTTGCGATTACACTAAGTAACTCGTTTTTTTTTAGCACTGAATAATTTTTCATTCTCTGGATATACCACAGTTTACTTAACCATCCACCTACTGAAGGACAACTTGGTTGCATCCAGTTTGGCAATTATGAATAAAGCAGCTATGAACATCTGAATGGTCCTAAGTTTTCAGCTCCTTCGGGTAAATAACAAGGAGTGTGATTGCTGGATTGGATGATAAAAGTATGTTTAGTTTTATAAAAACCCAGCAACCCCCTCAGCAATGAACAAGCGTTCCTGCTGCTCCACGTCCTCACCAGCACCTGGTATGGTCAGTGTTCTGGAGTTGGGCCACAATCGTAGGTGTGTAGCGGTGTCTCGTTTTAATTTCCAGTTCCCTGATGACATACGGGGGAAACGTCTTTTTTTATGCTTATTTGCCACCTGTATATCTCCTTTGGTGAGGTGTCTGTTAAGATTGTTGGCCCATTTTTAAACCGGTTGTTTGCTTGCTTATTGGTGAGTTTTAAGAGTTCTCTGTGTATTTTGGATAACAGCTCTTTATCAGATGTGTCTTTTGCAAATGCTTTGTCCCAGTCTGTGGCTTGTCTTATACTCTCCTGACGTTGACTTAGCAGAGGAGACATTCTTAGTTTTAATGAAATCCAGCTTGTCAATGATTTCTTTCCTGGGTCGTTTCCAGGAAGGACACAGCATCGTAAAACTCTGTTACCCAAGGGGTGCCTCTTCCCCTACAGCGCACAGTCCCGCCTGCTGTGTTTACAGAGGGAGCACAACACAGCTTATGCTTTAAGCGCGGCAGAAACTCAAACCCTATGCAAGGCGCCTATTTCTTCTCCACCACGTGCCGGAGGCTCTCAGGGCAGGCTTGTAAGAGCCCTAATCTAAGGATAAACTTGCTGGAGTTGCTCTGGGAAACAGCTCGAGAGGCTGCACTGAGGCTGTGGCGCTGAGGCTTTGGGCACATGAATAATCCAGTACCTAAAAGTGTGCCCAGCCCTGGCCGGGGTGGCTCAGTTGTTAGGACTGTTGTCCCAGACCTAAAGGTGACAGGTTCAATTCCCAGTCAGGGCACATGCGGGAGGCAACCAAGCAATGTTTCTCTCTCTTCAATAAAAAAAAAAAAAATAATACATTTACATTAAAAAAGAAAGTGCACCCACCCTCCAAAACAAGAGAGCAGTGGAGTCGGAAAAGGCAGGAGAACGAAGGAGGCAGACAGGCTGGCACTGAGGGGTTAGCAGAGGGAAGGGAGGTACCAGGACGCAGGAGGCGTGAGTAGGCACGGCCTGCAACAGGATTCTCCCTGGCAGAGGACTGCTTGCCGCGGGGCTTTCCCTCACTGCGGCAGGGGCTTGCTGAAAGCGAAACTCTGACTTTCCAAGGGTCCTGAAGGGGTTTGCCCTGGGGGCGAAGATGTTCCATTTGGGGGTCCACACTGACTTCAAAACAATCCCCACGTACTTTTAGGCTCTGCCAAATGGGCCCAACTGGCCCTGCATCGCAGCCTGGGCCAGGGTGTGAAGGAGCCCTGCCGGGCCTGACAACACCAACACATCTCCTCACCACCACACATGACCACCACACATGACCACCTCACATGGCCACCACACATGGCCACCACACATGACCACCTCACATGACCACCACACATGGCCACCACACATGACCACCTCACATGGCCACCACACATGACCACACATATGACCACCATGCATGACCACCTCGCATGACCACACACATGACCACTATACATGACCACCACTCACGACCACTTCACATGACTACCTCACATGACCACACACATGACCACTATACATGACCACCACTCATGACCACTTCACATGACCACCTCACATGACCACACACATGACCACCACACATGACCACACATATGACCACCACACATGACCACACACATGACCACCACTCATGACCACACACATTACCACCATGCATGACCACCATGCATGACCACCACACATGACCACCACACATGACCACCACACATGACCACCATGCATGACCACCACACATGACCACAACACAAGAGAACAATACAGCTCCCATTTGCCCAATGCTTCCCAGGCACCAGCACCATCCAGGGAGCTGTGCATTCTTTTTCATTAGTTTCTCTATCTAATCTAATAAAAGCGTAATATTGAAATTGACTGTTTCTCTGGGATGCCTAAGCCATGCCCACCAGCCAATCAGAATGGCTGTATGCAAATTAACCCAGCCAAGATGGAGGCCGACAGTCACGGAGCAAGAGTAAACAGAAGGCTTCCATTGCACTAGGAGTAAACTGTCTGCCTAGGCCGGCTGGGCCTCTCTCTGCTCCAGGCAACATAGTTGCAATTATAGAAGCCACAGAGCTGAACCAAACTGGAGGCTTCCGTTGCACCAGCGATGGAGGAAACTGCCTGCCTAGGCCAGCTGGGCCTCTACTAAGGCAATAGTCTTTTAATTATAGAAGCCACAAAGCTGAAGCCAACAGGAGGCTTCTTTACCTGCCTAGGCCTCGGCTTAAAGCAACAGTGTATCAATTATAGAAGATAAATAAACCCCAGAAACCTGCTTCCAGCCAGCCTAGCTGGTACGTTGGGTCAATGGAAGCTGTGGGCAGCCTGAAAGCCTGAAAACGGCCCTCAGCCCCGCACTCAGGCTGCCCAGGTACCCCAGTAGGGGCTCAAACCCTGAAGGGACTGTGGGCAGCCTGAAAACGCCCCTCAGCTCCTCACCCAGGCTCCCAGGCACCCCAGTAGGGACCCGAACCCTTGAAGGGACTGTGGGCAGCCTGAAAAAAGCCCTCAGCCCCACACCCAGGTTGCCCAGGTACCCCAGTAGGGACTTGAATGCTGAAGGGACTGTGGACAGCCTGAAAATAGCCCTCAGCCCCTCACCCAGGCTGGCCACACCCCCATGGGGTGAGGGTCCACACTGGGGGCTTGGCCAGCCTGCAAACAGCCATCAGCCCCTCACCCAGGCTAGCCAGGCATGCCAGCAGGTGGACAACCTCTGAGGGGTCCCAGACTGCGAGAGGGCACAGGCCAGGCTGAGGGACCTCCCGAGTGCACAAATTTCTGTGCACCGGGCCACTAGTATATATATAATGTTTTTATTGATTTTAGAGGAAAAAGAAGGGAGAGGGAATGAAACATCCATCAGTTGCCTTCAGCATAGCCCCTACCTGGGATCGAGCCCTACCCAGTAATGAAGCCCACAACCTGGGCATATGCCCTGATTGGGAATTGAGCCAGTGTGACCTCTTGGTGCATGGGACAATGCTCAACCCCCTGAGCCACACCTGCCAGGGCTTTGTTTGTTTCTTCACAGCCAGATAAGGCAGACATTAGTGACCCCTTTAACAGGTGAGAAAAAGTCTCAGAGTGGCTCTGTGGCATGATGGAAATCACACAGCATTTCATAAACTGGAGAGCTAGGACTCAATCCTAGGCAGCCTGACTCCAACACCTTATCCACTCCCCACTCAGAAGCCAGAAATAACCCAGCTGTTGCTCCATGACTCTTTGAGGAAAAACAATCTGTGAGTTTAGAGAAAAACTTAAGGGATGGCCTGTGTACCCTGATAAAAAGTCTGAGTTATTGGATTATTTGAGGGGGAAAAACACAAATAAGTAAAGTTGGTTCTTTCAGGCCAAATAAACCCAACTACACAGGAGTAGAGGTGAGGCTGGAGGGGGTGGGGGGGACCAAGTGGACAGACGTGATACTCAGTAGTTAGGGCAAGGGCTGGCATCTAGCAGACTTGGGCAGCCTCTGAGGCTATAGCCAAGTGACTCTCGCAATGTCCCCTGTTTTATTGAGATATAATTGACATATAGCATTGTATTAGTTTAAGATGCACAACACAGTAATTGGATATATGTATATATTGCAAAATGATTACCACAAGTCTGATTAATATCCATCACCTCACATACTATATTTTTTCATGTATAAGATGCTATTTTTTACTAAAATCATTAGACTGAAAATCTAGGGACATCTTATACACGGAAGTCAGCCAAGGAGGGAGCCCCATGGGTGTGTAGCTGCCCATACCTTGTCAAACAGGCTTCTTTCAATCACAAGCCCTATTGTTACTGACGTCAGCTGATGCCCTAATTGGAGGTGGAGGTGGAGAGTGTGCAGATGCAACAGGGACCAGAGCGTACTGAGCACATAAAGATGTCAAAAAATAAAAAGATAAATACCGGTAAGCGATTGTCTTACTCTGCAAAATTCAAATTGAATGTAATGAGCTATGCAAAAGAGCATGGAAATAGAGCTGCAGAGAGATAATTTGGACCTCCTCGCACTGAGTGTATGATCAGACAGTGGAGAAAACAGGAAGAACAACTCCTTAAGATGCCAAAAAAGAAAGCCTTAAGAGGAAAACCAGCAAAATGGGCAAACTCAGAGCAGAGGCTTAAAACTTGGATCATGGAGCAGCGCCATAGTAGTTTATGTGTGTCAACCATGCTTATTCAATGTCAGGCAAGAATGTTTGCAAGCAAAATGAACATTGTTGATCTTACAGGAAAGGCAAAATGGTGCTTCAATTTCATGAGGAGAGAAGGGTCAGCCATGAGATCACGATGAAAGTTAGCTCAGAAAATGCCACCAGTTTATGAGGATGATCTCACATACACAGACAGGATTCAGAGAACAGCAGTGATGTAATAGAAGTTGAAGTTCAACTTCTGAAACTACCATAAGAATGATGAAGAAGAGAGCAGTGATGCAACAGAGGCTGAATAAAATGATATGCTGCATATAGTATCATAGTACTGATATGTGAACATTACCTGCAGTAATTACTAAATAAAAATGTGTTCTGTTTTATGTTTAAAACTAGGGGCCCGGTTCACGAAATTTGTGCACTGGGGGGTGGTTCCTCAGCCCAGCCTGCCCCTTCTCACATATTGGGAGCCCACAGAGGGTGTCCTATTTATGGCTTAGGCCTGGTCCCTGCTCCCCTTGGGGAGCGGGCCTAAGTCACAGTCTGGCCTCCCTTTGTGGGAGGCGACCAGGCTAATCAGGGGAAGCCACCAGCACCATCACCCCACTGCTGCAGACACTGCCAATCACCACAGCCACCAAGGTGTTTTCATTAACACGGACTCCAGCCCCTTCACTATGAAAAAATAACAACTTTCTTTAGGCATTTTCAAGATGTGTCTTTCATAGGATATGACATTTCTTTCTTTCATTCTTTTTTATCCTCACCTGAGGATGTTTCCATGGATTTTTAGAGAATGTGGAAGAGAAGGAGACAACAGAGAGAAACATCAAAGTGAGAGGAACACTTTGATTGGTTGCCTCTTGCATGAGCCCTGACCTGGAACCCGGCCAGGGAGAAGCCTGCAACCTAGATATATGCCGTTGGTCAGAATTGAACCCAGACCCTGCGGTTGACAGGCTGAGACATTATGCACTGAGCCAAACTGGCTAGGGCAGGATATGACATTTCTTAACCCTCCAGCAGTGGACCTTCATTTTTTTTCTTTACCAGTGAGGTTGAAAAACCCTAGATCACCTTTCGGGATTCTTATTACCCAAGTTACTAAGAATATTACCAGTGACATACAGGGAGTGATGCCTAATTTGCATATTACTCTTTTATTAAATAGGATATTGATTTCTTAATTTTGGATTGGAAAAGTGGGGGGCATCTTATACCTGGAAAAATATGGTAGTTACAATATTTTTCTTATAATGAGAACTTTTAAGATCTACTTTCTTACCAACTTTCAAATATGCAATCCAGTATTATTAACCATAACCACCATGCTGTACATTACATCACCAGAACCTATTTGCTTTATAACTGGGAGTTTGTACCTTTCAAGCCTCTTCACCTATTTCCCTCACTGCCCCCCACTCTCACCTCTGGCAACCACAATCTATGACCTGTTTCTATGAGTTCAACTTTTTTCAGATTCCACAAATAAGTGAGATTTGTATTTGTCTTTCTCTGTTTGACTTATTTCACTTAGCATAATGCCTTCAAAGTTCATCCATGTGGTTGCAAATGGCAGGACTGCCTTAATTATGTGGCTGAATAGTGTTCCATTGTACATATGTACCACTTATTTATCCCTTTATCCATCGATGAACACTTGGTTAAGTTTCCATAGCCTTGCTGGTTTAAATAATGCTGCAATAAATATGGGGCTGCAGATATCTCTTTGAGACATTGATTTTGTTCCCTTTGTGTACGTGCCCAGAAGTGAAATTGATGAATCACATAATCATTCTTTCAAGTATCTGAGGAACCATCCGACTGTTCTGCACAGTAGCTGTACCAATTTACATTCCCACAACAGATTCCCTTCTCTCCACATCCTCCCCAGCATCTATCTCATGTTTTTCATGACAACCATTCTCACATGTCTGAGGTGATCTCTCGTTGGGGGTTGATTTGCATTTCCCTGGAGATTAGTGGTGCTGAGCACCTTTTCATGGACTTGTTGGCTATTTGCATGTCTCTTTTTGGAAAATGGCTATTCAGTTCTTCTGCCCGGCTTATTAGTAGAATTTTTTTTGGTGGTTTATTTTTTGTTTGTTTGTTCGTTTTTTGCTATTGAGTCATATGAGTTCTTTATAACTTTTGGATATTAACCTCTGGTCAGATATGTGATTTGCCTGACTTTTTCATTAACAACCTAAATTTCACTCTCACTCAAGACCAATAAAAGAATGTTTCATTAACCTGGGAAATTCTACTACTGCTGACCCTTGAGCAATGCAGGGACTATAGGGGCACTAATCCCACATGGAGTCAAAAATCTGAGTGCCACTAGTACTGTCGCACTGTCTGGAACACAGCGGGTGCTCATCATTCTATGAACTTCTAAAGCAGTGGTTCTCAACCTGTGGGTCACGACCCCTTTGGCGGTCGAATGACCCTTTTCCAGGGGTCGCCTAAGACCATCCTGTATATCAGATATTTACATCGCGATTCATAACAGTAGCAACATTACAGTTATGAAGTAGCAATGAAAATAATTTTATGGTTGAGGGTCACCACAACATGAGGAACTATATTAAAGGGTCGCAGCATTAGGAAGGTTGAGAACCACTATTCTAAAGAGAACACAGTTTTAAATCTTTGCTTTAAAGTATGAAATATGTCAAATATAAAGAAAGTACTGAACGTTATATAGTAGATACCCAGATACTCCCATGTGATTTATAAGTTTTAACATTTTGTCAAATTGTCTTCAGTTTTTTTAATTTCATAAAAAATAAAATGCTAGTGCTTCCCCTTCATTCATCCTGCACTACCACTCACACCAAGAGAACCGCTATCCTGAAGTTTGTATATTCTACCTGCTTTTATGTCTGTAATACTATTATGAAATAACCATATTCTTGTAAATAATGAGAGAGTAATAAATAATATACGACCTTACTTTGCATGTCATTTTACTTTTTTAAAAGTGAACACAATACTTTCCTATCATGTAAGTTAGCAAAATAAAACCGAACAGCCAAGAAACTTCATTCCATATCCTTTCTATATGTAGTAATAAATAAATGAAATTAATCATCACTCATTCTCATGATGTCTTTCAACTGGCAGCCTCTAGACAAGGCAAGACTAGACGAGGAGTGGAGACTGTCCCACCCACAGGCCATATAAGACCCGAGAAATCACTTGGTCTGGCCCTGCCAAGGCGTTAGGGTGAGTTAATTAAATGTTTGATCAAATGCGCCAGGCTAATTTTTAAGTTGATAATTTTGTGTGGCCCTCAATTGATGTTATAAATATCCAAATGGCCCTTGGCAGAAAAAAGGTTCCCACCCCTGCTCTAGACAAACTGATACATCTTTTCATTCTTAGGGAATAAAAAAATATATGTTGATTCTTCTCTAAGAAAATATATGTTAATAAACATATTCTAAGGGAATATATGTTAATAAAGAGTATATGCTATTTTTTAAATATTTTTATTGATTTTAGAGAGGAAGAGAGAGGGAGAAAGAGATAGAAACATCAATGATGAGAGAGAATCATTGATGGGCTGCCTCCTGCATGTCCCCCACTGGGGACGGAGCCTACAACCCGGGCATGTGCCCTTGACCGGAATCAAACCCAGGATTCTTCAGTCTGCAAGCTGACACTCTATCCACTGAGCCAAACCAGCTAGGGCTATGCTAATTTTTTAAATATGTTTTATTGATTTGAGAGAGAGAAAGGAAGAAAGAGAAAGAGAGAGAGAGAGAGAGAGAGAGAGAGAGAGAGAGAGAGAGAGAGAGAAACATCAATGTGAGAGAAACATCAATCAGTTGCCTCCAGTCCATACTCCAACCAGGGACCAAACCCACAACCCAGGCGTGTGTCCTGATCTGAAATCAAACCGTTGACCTTTCACTGCACAGGATAACAATCATTGGCCAGGGCTATGCTAATTTTTAATATAAGGCACATTTTTAAATATAATAAGCTTATGTTTATTATACCCAAAAAAATTAAGTTTGTGTTAGACACATTTATGACTAATTTTTTTTATATTCACCCATTTATTACCCTTTTCCTAGCCCAAAGCATGCACGGAAGTGTTATTATTCTCCACTTCACAAAATGGCTAAGTGGCTGGTCCAAGGTCAAAAGTGATGAAGTCAAGATTTTAACTCAATCTGTCTGACACCAAGTTTTATTTTAATTCTTTATGTTCCCATTTACTCCCTTTTTTAGATGTGGGGAATGAACAGAAAGTCACTGACTGGACTCTGGTGCCAGCTCTCACATTAACTATGTTCCTCTCCCCTTCCTGGAACCTCAATTTCTCCATCTGTAAAATGGGAAGATTCAACTGAATGACCTCTAAATTTGCCCCGGTCAAGTCATGCTCTGAGCCTTTGCTTATCAAAGAAGGATTCTTAACGAGCTATCTTAGACAAAAACAGGCGTGGTCCAACTGTGCACGCATGCTCCCCTCTTTAAAAACTTCCATGTAACTGGCTTTACATTTCAAATAATGCCACAAGGCGCGTAATTACAAAAAGAGTCTCTGGCTCTGTGCACACTCTTCTATCCCTAAAAGAAAATCTGGTGACCAAAGCTAATGCTTTCCAATTCATTAGCTCTATTTCCTGAAATCCATCTGTTTTTCTATATCATAAATGAATATTGCTGTTTCTTGATTTATAAATATTAGACATTATCTGTTGATTTTCTGTTATGGAAAGTGAGGGTTTCTTTTGCACATTTATACAACCTTTTCCTTTTCTCATTCTCTTAATATAACCATCTCCAATTTTTAGTTGTGTTCATGCAATGTTTTTATTGTTATTGCTTTGTATATACTGTTCACTGTTAAGTGTACTGTACATTTGTTTAAAATTCAAGACTTCCCCTACCCCTTCTTATATTGGATACTACTTATTTCTTTCTCTGTTTTACTCTCGTGTTTGGTGAGGCAAATCTAGTGTTTCCTGACGTAAATTTGAACTTTTATTACTTTCACATCTGATTGATGTGTTGATTAGGTATAGAATTTTAAACGGAGATTTTTCCTTTCTCGTTTTAAAGCCTTCACCTCACTTTTTTCCATGTTGCTATTGAGAAGTGTGATGGCATTCTGACTGCAAGTTTTTGTCTCTGGCCTTTCTTGCATTCTCTGGAAACGGTTAGGAACTACTTTCACCCTTGGCGGTCTGAACTTTCACAACAATGCGCCTTGGTAGAGATCATTTTCCAATTGAGCTTTCCAATTGAAAGAAAGACATTTTTTTGACATGTTTCTTCTATTCGTGTCTTTATATTTCCTCCCCACCATTTTATCTGTTTTCTCTTTCTGTTCTGCTTCTTATTGAAGTTTAGGATTTCATGGACTGAATCTCTAATTGTTGTTGTTGTTAATCCTCATCCAAAGATATTTCGTTCATTGATTTTTAGAGAGAATGGAAGGGACTGGGAGAGACAGAGAGAGAGAAACATTGATGTGAGAGAGACACATCCATTGGTTGCCTCCTGCACCAGGCCCCGACCAGGGCCGGGATGGGACCTGCAGCCAAGGTATGTGCCCTTGCCTGGAATGGAACCTGGGACACTTCAGTCAGTTCCTTAGTGATACTCTATCCACTAAGCCAGTGGTTCTCAACCTTCTGGCCCTTTAATACAGTTCCTCATGACATGACCCAACAATAAAATTATTTTCGTTACTACTTCATAACTGTACTATTGTTACTGTTATGAATCATATTGTAAATATCTGATATGCAGGATGGTCTTAGGCGACCCCTTGAAAGGGTCGTTGGACCATCAAAGAGGTCGTGACCCACAAATTGAGAACCGCTGGGCTAGAGCATGAATCTCTAATTTTTAAAAAAAAATAAATTACTTTTTTCTGGTTCCTATTGCTTTGTCTTTTTTGTTGTGTTTTTTTTCTTCTATTTTTTTTCAGGTAATGTTCTCCATTTCATTTTTAGATTTCTTTTTTATTTTGATCCGTCCATCTATTATTAAATATTGACGTTTTTTCCAATTATTGTTATTACAAATTTGCAGTGTCTGTTCTCTTGCATCTCCGTGAGCATTCCCACACTTCAAACTTCCCCTGAGTGCCGAACCTGCAAGTGAAGGTGCTGGGGTTGGGAGTCTGCAGAAATTGAGCGTCTTCTCTTTCTTTCTTTCTTTCTTTCTTTCTTTCTTTCTTTCTTTCTTTCTTTCTTTCTTTCTTTCTTTCTTTAGCATCTTCATTTTCACTAGATATTGCCAAACGGTCTCCAACGTGGTTACACCCATTGACATTGCCATCAGCAGCACAGAAAAGCTCTTTGACCATTTCCTCCCTCGAGTTTGATATTTTCAGTCTTGTTCATTTTTGCTAATCTGGGTATGGGTAGCTAATGGTAGCTGTTGTTACCATTTTCATTTTCCTTATTTAAATCACGGAGAGTGTCCTATTATATGGATATGGGCTTGTTCATGTACTTTGCTCCTTTTTAATTGTTATTTGTGTTTATCTTACCAATTTGTCATAGTCTTACATATTATAGGTAACGATCTATTGTTGTTTCTATGCATTGCAGATACCCTTTCCTAATTTGAGATTTGTTCTTTGACTTTGTACTCACTGGTTTTTGTCCCACCTTCTTTTTCTTTTGTTTTGTTTTAAATATGTTTGCCCTGACTGGTGTGGCTCCGTTGGTTGAGTGTCGTCCCATGGACTGAAAGGTCACTGGTTCGATTCCCGGTCAGGACAAGTACCCAGGTTGCAGGTTCAGTTCCCAGATAGGGTTTGTGTGCTAGAACTGATTGATGTTTCTTTCTCTCTCTCCCTCTCCCTTTCTTTCTCTCTAAATCAATAAAAACATATCTAAAAATGTTAACATGGTAACTTATTATCAGACTTTTATGGTTTATATTTTCTGTTTGATCAAGAAATTCTGCCCTTGTGTCATAAAAATATTTGTTCACAAAGTTTTAAAGCTTTGCTTTTCACATTCAGCCTCTATTCTCCCTGGAATATTCTCACGAATGGCTGAGAGAGAGGCCGACTCTTACATTTCCCCACATGGAAGCCAGTGTTTACAGCACCACAGACCAAACCCTTCCCCCAATGATGGGGACAGCCACCACCAACATTTTCATGTATATCTTCTGAGCCCTCCACTCTCTTCCATTTTCTATTACTGTTTAAATTACTGCAATTTATAAACCACTAGAGGCCCGGTGCGCAAAAATTTGTGCACTCGGGGGGGGGGGTCCCCTGAGTCCGGCCTGTGCCCTCTTGCAGTCTTGGATCCCTTGGGGGATGTACACCTGCTGGCGTGCCTGGCCAGCCTGGGTGAGGGCTGATGGCTGTTTGCAGGCTGGCCAAGCCACCCAGTGGGGACCCTCACCCCATGGGGGTGTGGCCAGCCTGGGTGATGGGCTGAGAGCCGTTTTCAGGCTGGTCAGAGCCCCTTCAGGGTTCGGGTCCTTACTGGGGTGCCTGGGCAGCCTGGATGAGGGGCTGAGGGCCGTTCTCAGGCTTCCTACAGCCCCTTCAGGGTTCGGGTCCCTACTGGGATGCCTGGGCAGCCTGGGTGAGGGGCTGAGGGCCGTTCTCAGGCTTCCCACAGTCCCTTCAGGGTTTGGGTCCCTACTGGGGTACCTGGCCAGCCTGGATGAGGGGCCTCCATCTTGGCTTGGTTAATTTGCATACAGCTGCTCTGATTGGCTGGGGTGTGGCTTGGCTGGAGGGTGTGGCTTCGGTGTCTTGGAGTGATGGTTAATTTTGCATATTACTATTTTATTAGAGTAGATGGTATTTGCCCCCTTACCCTTTGGCAAAATTACCTTAGCTATTTTAGGTCTTTTACTTTCATACACATTTGATAATCAGCTTGTCAAGAATATGTGGTGGACATGTAGAGTGTACTCAATCTGTGTGTTACCTGGGGAAACTGACATCTTGAAGTTTGAGCCCTCCTGTCAAGTTTCCATCAGAACAAACTCACGAACATTTGGGACTGTCTTCCAACTGAGGTGACAATATCAACCCTCCTCACAACTGCACTGGGAGAAATTTTAAAAGCGTGAGGATGTATCCTGCAGCTATAGACCCTCATACCCTTGATTCCAAATGTCAGGAACCTAACTTGTAGGTCACAAACTACTAAAATTCACCTTGACTAACCACAGCAATAAAATCCAGAGTGATACCCAAGAGGGAGGGGTAGAACCCTCAGCCCACTTCCCCCAATGAGCTTAACTTGCTTAATTTGGGGGCATAATTACAGGAAGTGATTCTGCGTGTGCAGTTTCCTCTGTCTGAGGATAATTCAAAAGAAGCAGCGTTTTCTGTCTTCAAGGTCCCGAACTAAATGAGCTGGATCTCATTGTAACCCTGGGCCTAGTAAATGCTATAATCCTGGCTCTTTCTATATGTAAATCAACATAACATCTGACTAGTCAACTGTGTAACCGAGAAGATCTTCTATCCTGTGACCAATAGACTGTCGCAGACTCTGTGCATGTACCGAAGCCCTCTGGTCTTGGCAGGGCCTCGAAGGGAAGGTATTTTCAATAACTCCTGTCCCTTGCTGCTGCCTAGAAAGCACAGCCATGCTGAGCTCTCACCAGAGCTACTTGGCCGCTAGACCCCTGAGATTCAGGCAAGAAGCACAGACCCACATGAGTGAGCTTTCACACTTGGGCCAGATTCTCTCCCTCTCCCATCAGGGGTCCTCCAGCCTTTCCTGTCACCCCAAACCCTAGAAGGCTGTCCCTCTGCCCTGGCGCGTCCTGTCTTTGTGAACTATAGGGTGTCCACCTTGACTCAGGTTGCTCCAAGACCTAGAGAACGAGGAAAAGGGCAGCAGTGGAACTGGCACGAGCTTGGGAACATCTCTGCTCCCTGCATCTCTGGCCGCAACCACCAGGGCTGTGGTGCCCCCATTTCAGATGCGCAGACCCAACACTGAGGTCAGAAAAAGGTTGCTCGTGTCAGACCTTTTCCTTCAGAGGAAAAGCACTTTTAAGCTGCTTTTATTTTTTTAATAGTTTAATAAAAACCTGGGTACCATATTGTCCGGGGGGAAATGTAGTAGTTTTTTGCCTTCCCAAATCCACCATGACCACGTCTGTGCTTTCTCTGTGCATTTACACACAGACATGTACTTTTCATGTAAAAGAAGTATAAAGTCTATATTACTCTGCACCTCATCTTCCACTTACCAACTAGTGTTAGAGTTTGTCTTATTCCAGGACATGTGAACGTATTGGCTTACTTTTAACTACTGCGTAGTATTCCTTTAGATCAATGAACCGTAATTGAAATTCCCACTGACCCAAAATTCACTTTATAGGCAGTGTCGCATGAACATTTCTGTACCTGCCTCATTGTATACAGATGCATATTTTGAAGCATAGAGCTACACATGATGTTGTTCAGGCAAGTACTGAAAAAATATTGATAAACAATTATTTATATGGATGGAGCAGGAAGGAAAAAGAAACAAGTAACCCAATTAAGAGTATAACAAATAGAAAACAGCTACAAACCTGATAGAAATTAGTCCAACTACATCAGTAATAACTTTTTTCCTGGTAAGCTAGTTCTTTTTTCCTTTTTTTAATGGACATTTTAATGATAGTTATGAAAGCAAAGTGAAGGAAGGAGAATACTTTTATTTTTATTTATTTATTTTTTAAATGTTTTTTTAATTGATTTTGTACAGAGAGGAAGTGAGAGGGATAGAGAGTTAGAAACATCGATGAGAGAGAAACATCGATCAGCTGCCTCCTGCACACTCCCTACTCGGGATGTGCCGGCAACCAAGGTACATGTCCTTGGCTGGAATTGAACCCGGGACCATTGAACCCTACTGGGATGCCTGGGCAGCCTGGGTGAGGGGCTAAGGGCCGTTCTCAGGCTTCCCATAGTCCCTTCAGGGTTTGGGTCCCTACTGGGACCTTTCAGTCTGCAGTCCAAGGCTCTATCCACTGAGCCAAACCGGTTAGGGCTTTTGTTTTTTTGTTTCTTTGTTAATCCACACCTAAGGATTTTATATTTAATGATTTCAAAGAGGAAGAGAGAAGGAGAAAGACAGAAACATCAATGATGAGAGAAAATCATTCATTGGCTGCCTCCTGCACGCCCCACACTGGAGATCAAGCCTGCAACCCAGTCATGTGTCTTAACCCAGAATCCAACGATGACCTTCTAGTTCATAGGTTAATGCTCAACCACTGAGCCACACTGGCCGAGCCTGAACAATGCTTAACGGAGCATTTAATAGACATTTTAGAATATGCCATTCAACAACAGCAATACACACATTCTTCCCTAGCTCACATGGAACAGTTACCAAAACAGATTACATTCTGGGCCATAACACACACCTTAGCAACTTTAATACAAATCCACAAAATGTTCTTACACCACGTGGTATTAAGCTAGAAATTAATAACACTCCACCTGCCCCCAGGGCACCACCCCAGCACCCCGACCCCCTCAGCTTCCTGCCCGACGCACCCTTCCTGCTCCCCCGGCCCCTGGCCCAGGGTCCCCCTCTCTGGGCTACAGGTCCCGACGACGGAGCCAGAGGACCCAGCTCGTTGGAGCGCCCCCGCCGGGGACCCGCTCGGGGCTCCAGGCGCCCGGGGACGCGTCTCGAGGCGGTGGCCCCGCATCACCCGTGGGTGCCTTTGGGTTTTCCTGAGAAGTGAGCTGGGGAGCTGGGAGAACCCCCAGCCTGGCCAGGGGGAGAATTCCAAAACTGGGGGCTCCGTCCGCCAGGAAAGCGCCGGCATTCTCCTACCTCCGCGGATGGGCCGCGCGCGGGCGCTTGGGGACTGACTGGCAGAGGCCGAGGGGCTGGGGGAGCTGGGAGTCCACCCGAAATACCCTCCCGCCCCCTCTTGGGCCAGAAATCCCAGCTTTTTTATTAAAGTCCTTGGGTCCCGTCGAAATGCCAATCCCGCTCCATCCCACCCGCTCCGGGGCGCAGTGGGACAGGAGCGGGGAGTCCTGAGCACGCGGGCCGCGCCCCGCCGGGCGGGGAGTGAGCGGGGCAGGTACGGGGGGGATGGGGGATGGGGGATGAGGGAT
>PVJC01006479.1:0-54817 GCA_004026665.1 Murina feae
ATATCCATGAACTTTAGGAAATGGATATTAAGAGGTATTTGGGCAAAACCTCCTTCAAGAGATTCTCTACCTCCCTCATGGAGTCATGTTAGGGTTTAACAACCTTCATCATCAAAAGACACATTATGACATGTCAACTATACCTCAAAACAGATGCATTATATTATCAAAACTCCTCACTCTATGTTCTCTTGTTCTGCATGGGGGATAGTTTATTTGTTATATATCAGTTACTTTGCCCACAAAGGTACTTCTTATAAAGCTAAGTTATCTGCGGATTGATGAAACTTGAAAAGAGAAAGAAAACTTTGTCCACGTTCTCTGGAACATGAGAAGACCCTTGGCTTCCTCCTTCCCCACCACAAGTGCCTGGTGACACTCTCCCGCAGAGACAACAGGCAGGGTGAGTATATGAGCCATAGGACACATTTGCAGCCCCTGTTCAAAGGATGGTCCCTTCATTTCCACTGAAGAACTAGCTGCTGCCACCAAGACCTTGATAAGCTTCTTTGCTGTCTTCAGAACTGTCTTTGAATTTTCATTCCCTGTCAGCCAGAGGATTTATTCTCCATGGCTATCAGATATAAGCCTTGCTCCAGCCTGCTCTCTTGGGAGACCAGTATAGAGGGAAGTCTTCTCACTTCTAAATCCCAGGAGGTCAGTAGCTTAGAAAATAAACTGAAAAATAAGCTGGAGGAAATCAAGAATAGTCACACAACCCCATGAGTTGTTTTTTACCTGAACTCTTCATCAGGCATTCTGAATTGAAAACAGCTGGTGAGTAGACTACAAAGGCTGGTGTGGGGGACATGTTTTTATGAGAAGGCAAACAAGTCAGAACTTTCCAGAGAATGCAGGCTGAGTCAAGATCCCCAAATGGGCCCCCTGTGAAAGACTTCATTGTCCTGGAATGATATTCTCCGCATCAAATGAGGATTTACATAATACGCAAATTACCTGAAAATGCCTAGTGAGTCAACCCAGATAATGAGGACATTGTAGATCACAAAGCTTGTTTCTCTCCACTTGGTACATAGTTTAGGACACAGGCAGGACCCCATATTGATTTTGTGCCATCTCATCCACAGAGCTGGCAAGGCTCTCAGGGTACATTAAAGTCAATTCAGGCATCAGGGGGACAACCTTTGCAGTAACCTGGCGCTTCCTAAGGTCTGAGCTCCATTTACGGTTGGCAGATGCCCAGTTTTCTTAGGCTGCTCTGAGACACAATCCTTTGTAGCACAGACCAATCTCAAAGAGTTCATGTTCAAAGGAAGATTCCCTTTCTTTGTGCTCATCTGAGAATGTGGATGTGCTCCGCATGGGGCATTCACTCTGCCAGTTTAAACCAGGCCTTCCTGCCATTCACAGCACATGCCTTCCAGATGCCTGAGGCAGCCTGGCGAACCAAGGCTCTGGCTCTGCATGCTACCTGCTATCCATCCTTCTCTGTTCTCCTCTCATTTCATTACTTTCTAACTAAATGCTGTCTCCCCACTGCCAGACTCTCTTCTGCAAACCCATCTTACATGCTGGCCCTTCCTCATCCTTCCCATAGCTTGAGTTTAGTTCTTTGCAATCTTACTTTTCTAAACCCATATCATTTACTGACCCACTTCTACCTTATGGTCTAGCAAATGGTGTTACTCATTGTTCTCCAAACTCAACTCGCCCTTTCCCACCACCTTCTTCCTCATGCCATTTTCTCAGCCCGAATGTCCTATCCCACCTTTACTTACTCAAATCTTTCAAAGCTTAAGTTATCACTCTTTCTTCTAGAAAGCTGAGAACAAATAATACTTGAAAGTTCCCTAAACTCTAGACTTCAGTTGTATTTCTCTTATGATGCTAATCATGTTCTCCTGCATATTATAATGAACTATCTTTTCTGTCCTTTTGGATTAGGAGCACCATCATTTCTACACTGCCTTCCTCTTCCAAACTATAATTCATAATGGATGCTCAATTAATGCATGTTACTCGATTTATTGATCAAGTGCAAGACTTGAGGCTTGAAAGAGTTAATGTGCCTTCCTAAGCATCGAAAGCATAGCTAGAAAATGTAAGATGTTATGTATATAGTTTGCCCTGTCCCTTGTAGAAAGTAGAAAAGGCATTTAACAACAGTTTTACTAGGTTGTTTACTGAATCAGATTCTATAAGCCTAAGAGAAGTAAGTTAAATCTTATTTTCTGATAAAAGCAATCATATAAAATAGGTTTCTGTTCTTAACCAAGGTCTTGGGCCCATCTTCTTTATATGAATGGTCACAAGCATGATATTTAATCAATTACAAATGTTACACCTATTACACTATAGGATATAAAGCTTTCTACAGTGTATATAAATCAATTAAAGAAGGCAACGCACCTGTAACATAAAATTTTATTTAATATGGGCTACGTAGAAGCCTACTTATAGTTACCATCCTTTAAACTCCCCACTGAAATAAATCTGGAGGCGAAGATACTCCTTTGATAGGGTCATGGTTTCAGAAAGATTTCTTTAAAGCAATTTTGGAAGGCATCTTAGAAAACTCTAGAGGGGATTAAAGACTGCAGGAGCTTTTGCGGAAACTAATGCAGCAATGTAGATTTGGTTACCCCTATTTCTCCTGACAATATCCCTACACTGAACATAGAAATTAGCCAGCAAGCTTGGATTTTCTCAATGTGGAGGCAGAAAGTCTGCTGCCTTTTGAGTGATCCTCTTATCAGCACTAATTTTCCCTATTATGTGACAATAACATATTTGGTGAAGGAGACTGCCTATTAAAATGCATCCACCCATTTATTCTCACATGATGGTGTCTTATTTTTCTTATCTGATAAAAAGCTTGGCCTAAGTTCCTTTTAGTTTAACAGACTAAATGTCTACAATGCTCACAGCCATCTCCATGCTCCCACTCCTCAACGATAAGCCTCGAAGCTGCCTTTGGTAACTAAAGGTGGTATGGCTCCACGTCATTGATCTCCCTCTGATTTATGAGCACCATACCCAGGCCTTTCTCTACCGTAACCATGTCTCTGCCAGGGGTGCTTAACCTGCCTACACATTGAGATATCACTGCCATGTACCCAACGGATGAAAACTTATGTGCACACAAAACCCTGCACATTGATGTTTATAGGAGTTTTACTCATTATTACCAAAACCTGGAACTAATCAAGATGTCCTTCAGTAGGTGAATGGATCAATTAACTGTGACACATCCGTAAAAAGTAAACAGATCAGTGGTTGTCAGGAGTTAACAGGAAGGGAAAGATGAAAGCAAAGCACAGTAGAAGGAACACAAGTGGCCAAAAGCACATGAGATGTTCAACATCACTCATCATTACAGAACTGCAAATAAAACCACAATGAGATGCCACCTCACACCATGCCCACTGCCATCTCCGTGGTCCTCATTTAGGATAGCTGCTAGGAAAAAAAGACAAGTGTTGTCAGGACATGGGACCCTTATGCACTGTTAGTGGGAATGTAAATGCTACAACTGCTGTGGAAAACAATACGGTGGTTTCTCAAAAACATTTAAACACTGATTTAATTTAAAATGACCCAACAGTTTTACTTCTGGGTATATAACCAAAAGAACTAAAATCAGGAACTTAAAAAGATACTTGTTCAAAGTAGCATTGGTCCTAGTAGCCAAAAAGTGGAAGCAATGTAAATATTCATTGGCAAATGGATGAATAAACAAAATTTAATACACTACAAGTTGGAAAGCACACAAAAATAGCAGAAAATTCTAACTCTCTCTCTCTCTTTCTCTCTCTCTCTCACACACACACAAACACACACACACAAAGATGTTAGATATGGTTTCATCGGTACTTCATGAGGATAGGGACTTTGTTTTCCTTTCTGCATAATTTCCCATGTTTAGAATTGCTAAAATGAATGTGCAATATGAGTGAAATATGAACAAAAAAGTGTGCATAGTTTTCACTGAGGGTCTCTGGTCAGACCTCCTGAGCAGGGCATGGGGGACACACAGCCACTGGATCAGATGAGCCAGTGGAAGGGAACCAGACCAAGACTTTCCTCCTTACCAGGTGGGATAGACCTGGGGAAAATACCTCCCATAAAACATAACATTTGGGGACTATATCAATTTCCTATCAGAGCTGAAGCAATGAATAGTGCTCCCCAACATGAGAGTTACAGGAGGCTCCAATATAAAATGGGGAAAAGTGATAAGAAATTTTGGGTGGGCTCCCTTCCAAAGTCCAGACACAAAAGTAGCCACTAAAATGTAGTAGAACCTCGGTCACTAAATTCCTGGAAGGAAGCCTCATCCCAGTCTGTCCAGATATCAAAGCCGAAACTCCAATTGAGGATGGTGAGAAGAACTAGGTTAAAACATAAAATTTGGAAATTTTCATTTCTAACATGGAAGCATGTAGTTAGGGTTAGATTAGCAAGATAGTTAGCACCTCATACCACAACTCCTGTGCCTGCAACTGGAGATAAGTCCAGATGTTTGATGTGTTCACATACCCAGTTATGAAGAATAAAGGAAACCAGAGGATAGGTTTGCAATAACCTGTATGACCTGTGTCCCTGTCTTGACTTTTGTTCTCCCTCAATGCCGCAGGTCAGTCTGTGTGTTTTCACCTCAGGTTTCACAGAGTAGCTCTTCAACTCAATCCTGAATCCAAAAAATGAAGTTAGGAGGAAAGGAAAGGTAGGCATCTACAGACAGAATGTGTAACGGGAAGGTTTTCCACTACAGAGAGAATTACACTGATAACATACTTAGAAGACATGAACAGGATTCATAGGAATATTCCTCCCATGAAAACAATTTCTCAGTTTCTTTTGCCCTTGCTTTTTGCAGTAAAATTATTTCTGTAGTGTGTGTTAACCAGCCTCACTCTTTACTCTTCATTGGTGGTTTCTCCAATCCAATCTAATTAATTTGTTCTTAGATTCTCCATTCCATGTCAAGTATAGCTGGAATAACAATAGTAATAGTAACAATAATATATAGCAGCAATAATAAATAGGGTTTTTAAATTGCTTTTTAATTGTTGCCAGAGCCTATTAACATATTACTGCTTCCTTATGTTATTGATAACCAAACTAAGGAATGGAGACAAAAAGAATTATTGTCCATGGTCACACCCCTCAGAATCTGAATTCAAATTCAGACAGGCTTTCTGACTCTATAGCCCTCTCTCCAAACTACTTGATATACTGAGCTCCTCTCACTGACCTCCTCTGATAAACCTGTGCTTTCTGAGCATGATCTCTGATCTACTATGACCTCTTTTCAAAAGACTCATATCCTTTGTCACAGATGTTAATTTTTCAATATAGTTTTACAGTACATAGCACAGTTATGAAGTAGAACAGTGATTGAATCTGATCTATAGGGTCACATAGCCATAGCAGAGGGCAATGAGTTCCTATCATTTCATTTAAACTCCCCTCTCCCTGTGGAGAAAAGCACATTTCAAACATCTTCAGGGAGAAACCCTATATTCTGGGCAAAAAACAGACTAGTCAGACTGTCTCCATGGGCTATGAATGCCAAGCTTTCTTGAAAACCTGAGGCACACAAACATTGTGAAATCCACGCCATTTCAGGGGTATTTTGTTGAAATTATCATGTCCTAGAAAAAACTAGAATTAGATTATGCAGTGATCCATTACATGTAATGTGTACTCAGAGGTAACCTGCTGTATCTAAATATTTACTTATCTTTAAATCATACTCTGAATTAAGTACTCAGATTAAAATATCATACCTGTTTTGATAAGTAGTTTGTTTGTTTTTAATTAGTTACCTAAATCTATCAGGAGCGTGACAGAGCAAACCAGCAAAGGCATCATACTGTGTGGTTGTTACTAGTTCTAGTAGTTGGCTAAAAATTAAGAGAGAAACACAGAAATCCTAAAGCAGCAAGGAACTGCAAGAGCTAGAAGTACATTTTAGAATGAATCAAAGGCCAGAAATGAAAAATGGGCCTTCAGAAAGTAGCCTTTCCTATTAGTAAGTTTATCAAGCAGTAAACACATGTACAACCGCATTCTCCACACGAGCTGAGGATTAGGAGCTGAGGATTACAGAGGCAGCTACTTGCTCTGGCTCCTCAAGAATTTTATCATCTCTCCTGTCCTGGCCAGTTTGGTTCAGTTGTTGGGCATCATCCCACGAACCAGGAGGTTGCAGGTTCAATTCCCAGACAAGGGCACATGCCCAGTAGGTGGCATGCAGGAGGTAGCCAAATGATCATATTAATGTTTCTCTCTCTCTCCCTCTCTCTTCCTTTCTCTTTAAAAATTAATAAATTATTCTTTAAAGAAAATAATTTATCATCTCTATAACTGAAATAGAACTTCCTACATTGATAAAAAATATCCCACATTTGCTCTGTTAAATATGTTAAAAAAGAACCACAGGTTGATATTTCAATTAAATTAAATTAAAAACTTGATTCTTTAGCCACACTAGCTACATTCAAGTGCTAAATAGACAAACATGGCTCTTTAATCAAATATAAATACATTTAAAAATTCAGTTTCTCAGGCATACTAGTCACATGTCAAGTGCTTAGCACCTGTGGCTCATGGCTACTGTCTTTCCTGGCTACAGCTGATTCTTTCTCTCCTGGAAGTTTTATTGGACAGAACTACCCTAGGAAAGGTCAGAAAGGAGAAAGTATAATGTCCTTATTTTAAGAAGCATTCATTATATGGACTTCTTCAAATAAAATCTTAAGTCATTATAAAAAGAAGAAAAATTGAACAGGACTGAAAGGTGAAATCTTATCAACTGAAGGCAACTATGTGTACTGCACAACATACTTGTAAACAGATGATATTTGATCTTAAATTGTCTTTGAATTTATATATAACTAGAGGCCTGATGCATGAAATTCATGCAAGAGTAGACCTTCACAACTCTGGCCCTCGCAGCCCCGGCTCCCTCCAGATGATCATCCTGAAGGGCGTCTGGATGGTCATTCTGCTGTTTGGCTGTTTGGTCTATTTGCATATTATGCTTTTATTATTATAGATTATTATTATAAATATTGTTAAGTGATGTCTTTAGCAATCAACAATAAGCTATCAGGCACAAAACATTTCCACTTGAGAAATTTTCTATAAAAATAGTCAAATCCATTATATTCTTAACTTTATAGTCAAAGATGATTAGTGTGGGTGGATGGCTTGGACTACACGGAAAAGAATAAAATTTAGGATAATAGGGACACCATTGGGGTGAATTATTTTATTCTAGCAAACCTCATGCTGAGATTTATCTCTTCTTCTTGGTAATACATAACAAAGAAAGTTAAGCGTGGGCTCTTGTATCAGTAGGACCATTTAAACAGATGCATTCGAGGACTCCTAGCAGCTTTCACCTCATTCTAGCTATGGGCCTATTGATGTTCTCATTAAAAACTAATATTCTCAGTGACTTGAAACTCAACATAAATATTTAAGTGGCATTACTTATAAAATGAGAGCTTCTTCACTCCCTTCATTCATTTGTGACTATGTTTCCCAAGAAGAACATGAAAGATACCCACAGTGACCAGCCCTCGATATTCATGCAGATGCTGATATACATGCCATGAAAATAAAGCACAGTAATTGCACTGAGTAGGTACATGTACCTCCCATTGTCTTGTTTACATACCTGGATGAAGGATTTGTATATCTGGGGTTGCCTTTTTGGTACCAACTTCAGAACTCTGATCTTCAATGACTTTGGCATAGGAAACACTTAACAAGGTTATTTAATTTCTGAAAATTAGCTCCTTCACACATGAAATAATTTAATTTAATGACAATGATAGTAATCATGTTAATTAAAGGAAGGAAATTCACTGAGCAAAGCCACATTAATGCCCGGCCTTATTTTAATCTGTTCAGAATTTGTGAATTTAGCAGGCTACGTCTTAGATTCTGAAATGATCCATTCAAGGTTTGATTGGCATGTCCTAGGTGAGCACTGCTCACCTCAAGGGAGAAGATCTGTGATCTGGTCAAGGAGGTGAGCCAACAGCCTGGCCCATTATCCAGTGTCAAATGATCTGCCTTTCCTTTTCCAGTTCCTCATTCTAAACTCCTCTTTTATCTGTTTTTTTTTTTCTCCTTCCTTTTATTTATTTATTTACTAGCTGTACCTGGCCACCCATTGCTGTGGGTCAGTCTGGTTACTGAATTTTCTGGTGTATAAGACTACTGGGCGTATAAGACAACCCCCAACTTTTGAGAAGATTTTCCTAGATTAAAAAGTCCAGATGAAGACCATATGTGGCACAAAAAGGAGCCGACCAGAGACACTTGCAGTCTCCATCCGGCTCCATTGAAATGAATGGAGTGCAGCCGAGGTTGTTGTTTTTTTTTTTTAAAAAAAAAAGGTATATATTTTTTACTTTTTTTAATATATTTTATTGATTTTTTACAGAGAGGAAGGGAGAGAGATAGAGAGTTAGAAACATCAATGAGAGAGAAACATCAATCAGCTGCCTCCTGCACACCACCTCCTAGGGATGTACCTACAACAAGGTACATGCCTTTGGCCGGTATCGAACCTGGGACCCTTCAGTCCACAGGCTGACGCTCTATCCACTGAGCCAAACCAGTCAGGGCAAGTGTGGCCATTTTTGAGTTCCCCCCACTGTATGAGGCAACCACAGATTTTCCAGTCCGGCTCGGAAGTTTCAGCACCTACCCTATAAGACAACACCTGACTTTTGAGAAGATTTCCCTGGGTTAAAAAGTCGTGTTATATGCCAGAAAATATGGTAAATGGAAAATAAAGAAAAGAGGACACACACATTTCTAATATGTTTAATTGCACAATGTTTGTGAGTATACAATATTTTTTTTGTTCTATTGTCTGTGCAGATATAGAGATTGTCTGGTTTTCTGACTCTAGAATATGCAACATATAATTGTTCATGTGAGAAACAATCCATGTCTAGATCTAAACTGCACAATTCTAAAGATTGGCCCTGAGCTTTGTTGATGGTGATTGCAAACACCAATGGAACTGGGAATTTGCAATCTCTTAAATTGAAATGACATATCCATTGGAATCATAGGAATGAGGACATCTTCACTTTTTAAAGGTCCTGTCAAGATTGTTGCTTCTGGAGAACCAAGATGGCGGCATGAGATATATACCTAAATGCGCAGCCTCCCACAACTACATTATAAAAATACAAGTATAAAGATAAACGGCCATTCACCAGAACAAATGGAGGGGAAGCTTTACAACTAGAAGGCAAGAGAAGGAGTGCGTTGAGACTGAGTAAAAGCTCCCGGAGCCAAAACTGAGAGGTACGGATGCACGCGAAATGGAGATGGTGCAGGCGAAAGGAGGCAGTAGCACCTGGGTCCGTGGCTTGAAAGGAGATTATAAACTCCAGGGTCACACTGAATGTGATGCTGGCTATCGGGCAACGGGGTGGAAGACGAGTGGTGTTCTAGCAGAGCTATTCACAGCGATCACTGACACGGAGACTTGGGGACTCAAGGACGTGCAGACACCAAATCTGGGAGAAGCCACGGAGTCGGCGGAGGGACAGTCATTACGAGTTGTTCCGCCCTGGTGACTCTGAGACCCAGCCCCACCCAACTTACAACCCCGTCCAAGCTGTGCGCCTGCCTGTCTGCAGCATAACCTAAGGGACTGCAGCTGGGACAGAACTCCAAAAGTTCCAAACCCCAAACAACGAGGAGAAAGGCCTGCAGGTCATTTCCTCCTAGTGACACCTCCCAGTGATAACTACAACAAGACTGTGCACCCAGCCTTCAAAGGCGTACAACAAGAGTGTCCACCCCAGGTGATTGGGGAGGTGATTGGGCCCTATAGGACACCTAGCACAGAAAGCCATTCTATTAACGCAGGGAAGCAGCCAAAATGCAGAGAAAAAGAAACAGGTCACAAATGACAAAAATGGAGGAAAGCAAACTACTGGATATAGAGTTCAGAACTATGGTTTTAAGGTTTTTCAAGAATTTTCTAGAATCTGCCAATAAACTTAGTAATATTATACAGAGATTCAGCAACAGACTAGAGGTTTGCAATAATCAAGTCAAAGATTTGAAACATGAAAAAGCAAAAAGCACCCAACTGGAAGAGAAAAAAGAAAAAAGAATCCAGAAGTGTGAAGATAGTGTAAGGAGCATCTGGGACAACTTTAAGCATACCAACATCAGAATTATTGGGGTGCCAGAAGAAGAGAGAGAGCAAGATTTGAAAACCTATTTGAAGAAATAATGACAGAAAACTTCCCCTACCTGGTGAAAGAAATAGACTTACAAGTCCAGGGAGCACAGAGGATCCCAAACAAAAGGAATCCAAGGAGGACCACACCAAGATACATTATAATTAAAATGCCAAGGGCAAAAGACAAAGAGAATATTAAAAGCAGCAAGAGAAAAACAGTTAGTTACCTACAAGGGAGTATCCATACGACTGTCAGCTGATTTCTCAACAGAAACCATGCAGGCCAGAAGGGACTGGCAAGAAATATTCAAAGTGATGAATAGCAAGAACTTACAACCAAGATTACTCTACCCAGCAAGACTATCAAGTAAAATTGATGGTCAGATAAAGAGCTTCACAGACAAGAAAAAGCTAAAGGAGTACATCACTACCAAACCAGGATCATTTGAAATGCTGAAGGACATTCTTTAAGAAGAGGAGGAAGAAGAAAAAGGTAAAAATAAAAAGTATGAACAACAAAGTGACAACAAGTACATATCTATCAACAAGTGAATATAGCAAGTCAATAGAAATATCTGATGAACAGAATAAACTGGTGAATAGAATATAAGTAAGGGCATAGAAAGGGAATGGACTGACAATTCTCAGGGGGAAGAGGACATAAGGGGTATGGGAAGAGACTGGACAAAAATCTTACATCTATGGATGAAGACAGTGGTGGGGTTAAGGGACGGGGTTGGGGAGGTGGAAAACCAGGTTGAGGGGAGCTATGGGGGTTAAAAACAGGAACATCTGTAATAATCTGAACAATAAATATTTAATTTTTAAAAAAGATTGTTGCTTCTACGATGTTGCTTATTAATTTTTTTACTGCAAGCTGCATGCCATGGCAAAGCTTTGGCTGGTTGATATTTCACAACATGATAATTGGCATGCCAATTTTCAATTGCAGTATGTGTGGTGGCATCCCTGGCAGATCAAGTGAATTCAAAAATTCTGTTGGATAATTAACTGCTTCATCTGCTCCCACAACAGTGTCAATGGACTTGTATGTGACTGCTTCACTTTGAATATTAGACTGAATAATATTGTTAAGTTCGTAGACTTCTTTATTCTTGGCCACAAGAATAGCTCATTCACTCAGCCAATCGTGATTCTTATAACTGATTTGAATATTGGGAAATACTTTTTCAACTAATTCTTCCTTTGACGTCACTAAATTGCATAGATTGTAAATCAGAAACATTGAAATGGAATCATAAAGTATTTAGTGTAGTGTCTGTTGCTTTTACGTCCAACAGATGGTGCTGTTTTTCAAAAAAAGCATGTGGTTTTTTTTAAAAAAAAAAAAAACAACAAACACAGGTGTGACATCTATATAATAGTAGATATAAAAAAAAACACTCACGGCCCTGACCAGTTTGGCCCAATGGATAGAGAGTCAGCCTGCAGTCTGAAGGGTCCCAGTTTCGATTCCAGTCAAGGGCATGTACCTTGGTTGCGGGCACATCCCCAGTTGGGGGTGTGCAAGAGGCGGCTGATCGATGTTTCTCTCTCATCAATGCTTCTAACTCTTTGTCCCTCTCCCTTCCTTTCTGTGAAAAATCAATAAAATATATATTTAAAAAAAAAAAAACACGCGTATTCAAAGGCAATGTTGTGTCAAAATTTCAAAGCTATCAGTGAGGACCTTTCAGAGATTTAAGATTTTGAACAAATGAACATTTACATTTTTATTTATATAGATTTATTTATTTTTATTTGAGAAAGAGAGGATGGGAATCAGAGAGAAAGAGAGAGAGCGAGAGAGAGCGAGAGAGAGAGAGAGAGAGAGAGAGAGAGAGAGAGAGAGAGAGAGAAAGAGATATTTGTTGTTCCACTTATTTATGTATTCCTTGATTGCTTCTTGTATGTGCCCTCACTGAGATCAAACACACAATCTTGGAGTATTGGATGATGCTCTAACTAACTGAGCTAACCATCCAGGGCCTCTTCTTCTTTTTACAAAAAAAGTTCTGATATTACCTAAAAGAATCTTTTTCAAAACAGCCTCTCATGCTTTCTTCCATAGAAATCCTCAGTATAAAGCCCCAAACTCCATCTCCAGTAATAATCTAACCATGATCAGCACTATTAGTACTAGTACAACCATCAGTATTCACCTGCTCCTGTTGGCTGCTACCTGGTTTCAGTAATCTGGTTAAAACTAGCCCACTAGTCTTGCAGCCAATGGGGTACTTACCACCTCCTCTGGAAAATAAGTTGCTCCAAGGCACAGACTCTTTTAGTTATGGCTGATGGGATTTGGAGGGGACAGCCCAACCAAGATGAACTAGTCAAATGATTTCTTCCTGTAGATTTAGATTAGAATTAAGAGTTAGTCAGTCTGACCTGATTTTTAAATAGAGCAGTTGCAAACTTGGGAGACCTGAGTTGACTACCTTCTTCTCATTAGCACATGATGGAGAAACAGAAGGAAAAATAAAAGCCAATTGCAAGGGGAGTGAACTTCTGTCAGTTTTGCAATTCAAGCTCCTATCTCCCCAACCCACACCCCTTATGGACATATATCCACAATCCTGCTCCAAAGAAGATGGCCTCATCTCTGGACATAATCATCTTTTTCTTCTCCTTTTTACTTTTAAAGGTTATTTTTTATATGTCCTTTTTTTTTTTTTTTTTTTGGTTCTCAACTGAGAATATTCTTTCCATTGGTTTTTTAGAGAGAGTGGAAGGAAGGGGAAGAGACAAAGAGAGAAAAAAAATCAATGTGAGAGAGACACATTGTTTAGTTGCTTGCCATATGAGCCCTGACCAGGGTGGGGGATTGAGCCTGCAACCAAGGTACATGCCCTTGACCCTTCAGTCCAGAGGCAGCCAACACTACATCCACTGAGCCAAACTGGCTAGGGCCATCTTCTTTCTTGCACTAAGCAAAAAGGTTCCCTCCTCCTTTTTAACACTAACCCTTCAACTCAACCTGGGCCCATTCCTTTCCATCTCCTGAGTAACCCTCCACAACTATTCTTCCATTATCGGCCCCTTCACACATTTTTCATCCCCCATTTCTGTCTGTTTATCCAGGGATTCCCCTTAGCCTTCAAGTGAGCTTCTGTTTTCTTTCATCTCATCACTAAGCTATTGGAGAGTGAGAGATCCGCACTTTGTAAACATGTGCTGAGCTCTGGCTACTTTCAAGTTAGTATGCCGAGCATTTCACATTTATTAGCAGCAACCCCACACCTCTGTCTACTGTATGACTCTGCTTCCACTTCTTGTCCACCTTCGCTCTCCATTAGGCCAGCAAACTCTGTCCTCAACATTCCATGAAAGCGTTTGTCCCAAAGGGTACTTGTGGACTCCCAAACCAAATTGTAGGTTCTCTTCTCATTTCTCACTCTGTTTAGCTTTTGTGTCATGTTATAATAATGGTTTATCCATTTCAATAGGCAGAATAATGATCCTCCCAAAATACCTGATTCTTCCTGAACCCTGTGTATATGTTATATGATATGGCAAAAGGGACTTGGCTGGCATGACTAAGGTTGCAGTCCTTGAGATAGGGAGAGTTCCATGGGTTATTCAGGTCTAAATATAATCTAATTACACGAACCATTTGAAGGCAAAAGTCAGTCAGAGAGATGTGATGGAAGAAGCAATAGGAGAGATTCAAAGCATGAGATGGACTCAACCCACTGTTGCTGAAGATGTAAGACAGTCAGAGCCAAGAAATACAGGAATCCTCTAGAATCAGGGAATGGTCCTTAGGTAACAGCCAGCAAAAAAAAAAAAAAAAAGGACCTCAGTCCTACAACCACAAGAAAGTGAATTCTGCCAACAAACATAAAGAGCCAGGAAACAGATTCTCCCATAGAACCTCCAAAATGGAACATGGCCCTGTGATATCTTGATTCCACCCATGGGTGACCCATGCCAAAATTGTGACTTACAGAACTGAAGATCATAAGATTGTGTTGTTAAGCCACCAAATTTTTGGTTACTTGTTATGGCAGCAGAAAATTAACACACATCCTTCTTTCTGAAATTCTCTTCTTGGCTTTGGTAATGATTCTTTTTGTGATTCTACCCCTATCTCCTTGAACTCTTCACCTTCAGCTCTTCTTTACTCCCATTCTCCCTATAGATAGGTAATTTCTAAATTTTTGTTTTCATTCTTATTTTCCTCCTGGCAATCTCATAAGATTTCATAACTTCAACAACCACTTCTACTTATATGGTGCCAAGAGCTAAACTCCTGCTTCTGGCCTTTCTCCCACTGACTAGTGGTCATCATCATCTCAATAACTCACCCATCCAACACATTCAGTACATCCAAACTGAACTCATCATCTTTCTCTAAGGGCTGCTTCCCCTCCTTATCGTTCCAATCTTAACTCATACTGCCATTCTCTCTGTTACTCATATTCAACAACTCCAAAGCATTCTCAATACCTGTTAATATTCTGAAATACACAACTCTACAATTTTTTTTTGAAGTCCTATGTATTCATCTTTGTATTACTTTTCCTCTATTCCTACTGGCCTGCTGTTTCCGATAGGGTTGAACCATGGGAATAGAAACTACTTTAATTATTTAAAATAGACTCAAATACAGAATTTTAGCTCTACATGTGTTGGAAGAACCAAGAAGCTAAATAAGGATAATCAAGCAATCCAGAAAGTAGTACAATAGTAAATTGCCACCGCCCCTACCTTGGAGAGGCAAAAATGGAAGATGAGGTTCCCAAAGCTGGAACCACAGAGAAGTCACTGCTGCTACCAGAAGCTGAGAGAGAGGTCACAGCTTCTCAGAAATCCCTTCTCAGAAAGCCCCAGATATGTGAGTAAAGCCCTCTTGGACATTCCCACCTAGCTGCATGAGAGATTCCAACAGAGAACAGCAGAAATACTGCTCAGCTAAGCCCTTGCCAGACCATAGAAGCAGGAACAGGTAAAACAATTGTCTTTTTAAGCCACAAAGTTTTGGAATGGTTTGTTACAAAGTAATGGAAAGCTGAAATACTCCAGCTCCTCTCACAATCATGTATGATTGAATTTTTGCAATAAACAAGTATCTACACTAATAAAAGAGTAATATGCTAATTGGTGTCACTTTGCTATAACCCAAGCCATGCCCACCAGCCAATCAGAGTGACTATATACAAATTAACCCAACCAAGATGGCGACCAGCAGCCACAGAGCTAGAGCAAACAGGTGGCTTCATTGCCCCAGCAATGGAGGAAGCTGTCTGCCTAGGCCAGCTGTGGCCTCCGCTCAAGGCAACAAAGTTCCAATTATAGAAGCCATGGAGCTAAAGCAAACAGAAGGCTTCCTTGCCCCAGTGATGGAAGAAGCTGCCTGCCCTGGCTAGCTGTGACCTCCTCTCAAGGCAACGAAGTTTCAATTATAGAAGATAAATAAACCCCAAATACCTGCTTCCAGCCAGCTTCACTGGGAGCTTGAGTGGCTAGGGGCCTTGGCCAGTCTGCAAACAGCCATCAGCCCCTCACCTGGGATGGCTCCACCCTCATGGGGTGAGAGTCTGTGCTGGGGGCTTGGCCAGCCTGAAAACAGCTCCAAGCCCCTCACTCAGGCTGGTCTTGAACCCCAGGAGGACCTTCCACCCTAAAGGGGCTATGGCCAGCCTGAAAACAGCCCTCAGCCCCTCACCCAGGCTGGCCAGGCACCCCAGCAGGACCTACATCCTGATCTGGGACACACTTTAAAGTAAATCAGCTGGCCCCCACCCATGAACCAGGCCTTTATTCTATATACCTATGTAATAAAAGAGTAATATTCAAATTGACCCTAACAACAGAACCACTGGGAATGACTGGTCACTATGACACACACTGACCACCAGGGGGCAGATGCTCAATGCAGGAGCTGCCCCCTGGTGGTCAGTGCGCTCCCAAAAAGGAGCTCTGCTCAGCCACAAGCAAGGCTGCCAGGTGCCAGCACAGCAGTGGTGGCGGGAGACTCTCCCACCTCCTCAGCAGCACTAAGGATGTCTGACTGCAGCTTAGGCCTATTCCCCATTGGCAAGTGGACATCCTTTGAGGGCTCCTGGGCTGCCAGAGGGATGTTTGATGGCCAGCTTAGGCCCAATCCTCTGGGGAGCAGGCCTAAGCCAGCAGGTGGACATCCACTGAGGGGTCCCAGATTGTGAGAGGACACAGGCTGGACTTGGCTGAGGGGACCCCCCCCCCCCACTGCCCCCGAGTGCACAAATTTTTGTGCACCAGGCCTCTAGTTTAATAATATTTGTAATGGTTTTGCCTCTTTAGACAAACCTTGATTACTACACTTGGCATCCAAAGCTCTCTTCAATCTGGCCCCAACCAGCCTTGCCCTGCTCACCTTTGACTACTGTTTTCAATCACCTTTTACTCCAGCCAGTCAAATCATGGATTCTAACACATGTACTTAACTTTCTAGATCCACATCCTCTTTACCCAGAATGTAGCCTCCTGCTGGTACTGACCTAAGTAAACCCAGTTTTAATATCACCTCCTGCAGGAAGTATTATTACACCCCCACAAATAACCTCTTTCCTCTTTAATCTTGTCATATTTTATTTTTGTATGGTACTTACCTTGCATTATTATTTATTAGTTCCTTTGCAGAAGTGGAAACTTCAAGAGGATAGGATTGCGATTCTTAATGCATCTTTTCCTTTCATCAGCACCTAAGACAGTACCTTATACAGGATGCCCCACCCCCACCAAAATGTATACATGCTTTAACAGCTGATGGCTCAATTTTGAAAATGAAATGTAAATTAAAAACACTGCCTTTATAATTATTTAAAATGTGTGTACACATTTTTGGGGACACCCTATATACAGGATATGCTCATTAAATGTTTTTAAGCTGACTGACTAGCTCAATTAAACATCAGTGAATCTTGAAAAACCAGGAGGAAAAAGAAAATACATAATGTGTGCCTACCAGTAGAATGAAAGCTTTACTGGGCACTGAAAAAAAGGCTCAGAAAATACTTGTAAACTGGATGACATTCATGTGATATGTTCTATGAGCCTTATATTTCAGGAACATCTTCCTTAAACACTGTGTAGTTCCCAACATGTTTGAAACATTTTAAGTTTCAACAACAACCTTCCCTTCTTTGCCCACAACTCATTTTCTTCTTCCTCTTTCTGCATTTTTCCAAGCCCTGCCTTCTTCCTTTACCTAAGGGAGAGGAGCCTTCTTTAGGTAGGCTGCATGCTGCCCAGACCCCATGTCCAGGTCCACGGAGATGTAGGGGTCATCACAATTATATTAATCTGACCTTTTTCTTTCTGTGCAGATTCATTTCCTGGCCTGGAACCAACAATATAGAGTGTTTTCAGAGTCCTAATCCTATGAGGATAAATTTTAATTTAATCATTTTAAAATGATAAGAAAAATCAAATCCTTGGTTAGCACAAAACATCTAAGGGATTGTTACAAATTTTTGGCAATATTCACACAAGAGGGAGCAAAGCATATCAGGCCAAATTGGTTATAAATGCAAAGCAATTTTCATGGAAAATTAAAAACTAGAGCCTGACATTGAACTGGTACCCAATACATCATAACTTCCACTAGTGCCACTTAAAAGAATCCATCTACCACTTTGCCTTCTTTGTTTCTTGCTTTTTTTTCAAGAAAAAAAGGGGGGGCACTTGTGCAAAATTCCAAATTACTAACCAGATTCATACTCCATACAAATAATGGGGAAGCCAGAGTTTTGCACTGAGACACCAGTTTGAATGTTAGTTCTAAGGCATTTACTGCATATGTTACATCAACTCTTGCAGCCTCCAAGTTTCCTCAATTGTCAAATGGGTCACAACTCTGGCCATACAGATCGTGAGAGATACTCCTGTGAACACAGGACAAGTCATGCCACCTAGAGCTGCTCAACTGCCCCAGAAATGGCAGGGTTGGGACACTTGGTGAATCTGTTTCTCTCACCAGCACTCAGAGCAAGACCTAATGCACAGTATGTGCCCTGTACATGGCCCTTCCCCAGAGGAGCTAGGGAGTCATTTTCATAGTTTCTTCCCTCCACTAAATCAGTTTGGCAGTTTTCTTACCTAACGACAAGACACAGTTCTTAAAGTGTGTGGTTAATCCCTTCCAGATATAGCCAGCCCTCACAGCAGGGTAGTTCAGGTTGGCAGGCAGGTGTTAAGCGCTGCCAAGCTCTTCTCTGTCCTTGAAATTCTGAGGCATAGGCGAGATCCAGGGCTTCTGATCACTGAATTTATAACCTGGGCAAATGACACAGATGCCTAAGAAACAACAACCAATCCACCACGCATTTTATAGCATTTTTATTATTATAATAAAGGTTGTGTGCTTTCATATAAACATTCCATTCAATCTCCTTTGAAGCTCCCAGTGCTTCTGAGGTAGGCAGGAGAGGTATTAGTATGCCAGTCATAAAGCTGCGGAAATCAATGCCCAGAAAGTCTGAGCCATGTATCAGGGCCACAAAAAGTACTTAGCGGTAGAAGCCTGACTAAGCTCTGGGTCCCAAGACACCTTGCTCAGTGTTCTTCCCAGTGGACATACAACTTCTTGTGATTCCCTTCCCTACCCTCTAATTTCTGTCTGTGTAATTTTAACATACCTGAAAGAAAGAGATCTTCAGATCATTAATTCATTCAAAGTCCCATCCTGAGCTCCTATCTTGTGCAAGACTCTGAGCTGGGTGTTTGGCGGGGCACAGAGATGGGTATAGGAGCCACAGTACTCCAAGGAGAGTACTTCAAGTGTCGTAGGGGAGTGCTTCCATTCATGAGTCCAGAAAGGCTCTGGAAAGACTCATGAATGAAAGGACATAGTTCTCCACTATAGCTTTGAAGACTGGGTATAAAGCAGGGAAGTCAACTCAGGCCATAGACTCAGATCTGCAAAACAGGCAGCTTCATTTTTGTTTTGTTTTATTTTTTATACTTCAACTCAGTTTCTATTGTGAACATATTTTGCACATAGTACCCTGTTTTCTGTTAGTTTGCATAAGCTCTATCCATTCAGAGAATGATGGTTAATTTTATGTATCAACTTGATTGGGTTATGAGGTGCCTGGATATTTGGTTAAACATTATTCTGAGTGTGTCTGTGAGGTGTTTCTGGATGAGATTAACATTTGAATCCTCAGACAGACTAAAGCAGACTGCCCTCTCTAATGTGCGTGGTCCTCACCCATTCTTTTTAAAGCCTAAACAGATGAAGAAGTTAAATAAAAAAGAATTCTTTTTCTCTGACTGTCTTTCAGCTGGGATGCAAGTCTTCTCCTGCCTCTAGACTTGGACTTGAACTTACATCATCAGCTCTCTTGGTTCTCAGACCTTTGCTCTCTGATTGGAACTCTGCCATCTGCCCTCCTGAGTCTTCAGCCTGTGGACTACAGATTCTGGACTTCTCAACCTCTATAACCATGTGATCCAATTCCTTACAGTAAATTTCTTTCTCTAGGCACATAAATATCCTATCAGTTCTGTTTCTCTGGAGGACCCAGACTAATACACAGGGTCTTCTCACCCCTCCCTGATGGGGTGCCTATGTCCCTGGTGGTAGCAGAGGAACTTACTTAGGGCTAACAGACAAGAAGGAGGAGACAATTGGTCATCCTTCCTCATGGCCTGTACTGCCACTAGCACAACTAGGGCCTCACATTCCTGGCAGGGGTTTTTGCAGATGGCTGTTACACTCTAATTGTTCAAATCATTACATGCCCCAGATCCAGCTCTCGCAGCCTCTCCCACAAGCTTCCATGGTATTTGGGAAGCATTGGGCTGTTCTCTTGCTCATGCCAGATATACAATTTGGCTAGGCTGCCTCAGATCCATAAGTACTCACATACCACACAGCTCCATGACTGGGGGACTGGGAAGCTCTGCACAACTTTCATCTTCTCAGGATCCACCTAGAGCATGAACATAGGACATATCCACCTCAGAGCGCAAGAAACTTAGTATTTCTACTGTGGCACATTCTCAGCACTGTAAAATGTCTACTCCTTCCGAGCCCCCTCTAAACATGTCACCTTCCTCCACCTGTAGAAGCTTTATCTAGACAGGTAAGAATGGGATTTGGGGAATAGGAATAAAATGAATGATCACATATTCTTATTCTCACATGGAGCTTAGCTTTTGATCATCATAAGGTCAATACTTTGACTCATGTTCTCTGCAGATTTGGTTATTTGATTTTTGTTTGTTTCCTGTGATACTATCTTCCCATCAGATATTAAACACATCTGACTGAATGGGGCAAAATTTGAGGGGACAAGAAATGAAATCAGATCAAGAAATAACCTGGGTCTTATTTATTACCTTTGCTCTGCACAGTAATGCTTGGGGAGCTGACATGGCATTGGAGAAGAACGTCTAAGGGAGTAATGTGAGAGATACTGGGAAAGCAAATTAACAGGACTCATTATTTTCAATTTTTATAAAACCATCCTGCTCCTGAGCTTTATAAAAATGAGAATTAAATAAATCATTAAGCAGCTTATCAAATCTAGCCAATTTTAAATAATGGAAAAACAGAACTGAATTCTGCCTGAAACTTCACATCTTAATTTCTTCTTCTTCATTTCCAACAATGCTTGGTATGATATAAACAAACTTGCTTATTCAGCACCTCTCACTCATTTCCAGACCCCTGTCTTTGTACATCCATTCTCCTGAAAGCATCTCTGTCAGAATGAGAATAAGCTTGGGCAGAGCTAAGTAGCCCCTGAAGCCAGGCTGGGGAAAACTGGAGCTATTCTATCAAAGGCTATGCCAGGGCCTTTGCCTACCTTGCAGCTATGAGTGCTCAGGCTCAGAGCCAGTGTCTGGCATGAGTCAAGGGAGAAGCCAAGATAAGCCTGGTCTGGTCCATCTGGCAGAATCAAGGTCAGGGATATCCTTGCTGGAGCAGAGTGGACAGAGCAGTGCCTAGTTCTAAGGAACAGCCACTCACCATGGTACCTCTTGGTACCTGAGAGAGGGGGGGCAGGAACCCAGGTAAAGATTTTGTCTCCTGGAGAAGGGCCAACAGGAGCCAGTCAGGACAGTGCCTCTTACAGAAGTCTGGGTCACCAGACAGGACAGGATGTGTGGAAGCCAATACGCTGGGTTAGATCCATGGTGGTGCAGCATACAGCTATAACTGACAGCCTTCCAGGGTGCCCAGGGTTGGTGCCTGGCACAAAAAGCTGGTCATATTAGCATTCTGTCTCACTCTCAGGCGCTGCTGGATCAGGAAGAGGAGTTGTCCTGAGCTTGGGGCTCTGAGGAGCTGGAAAACACCATGAGAAGAGCCATGAGAGAGAACTCTATGAGGGCCAGATTTTTTTGTTTATTTAGTTCAGAAGCTATATCTTCTTTATTACAACAGTGCCTGGCACATGGTGTGCACTCAATAACTATTTGTGAAAAGAATGTATAAAATTGTGATTCTGTCTTTTAAAAGCTGTAAAACTATATGCTTGATATTGAGACTCAGTTTTTCTTCCATTCAGTTGTTTTGACAGTGTGTGATGCCATAGGCACAATTTTGCCCCATGACTTTCACTCTCAAGTATTACTCCCATGAAGATGCTACATTACATGGCAAAAAGGAACATTGCAAAGTAGTTGATTACTGCTCAGTTGACTGTAATATAGAGAAATTATCTTGGATTATCTGGGTACACCAAATTTAATCAAACAAATCCTGAAAAGGGGAGATATTTCTGCAGTTGGTAGCAGAAGGGAAGTCATGGGAGGAGGTGGAAGAGGACATATGGGGAATAAATGGTGATGGCAGGAGACTGACTTGGAGTGGTAAATGCATAATACAATATACAAATGATGTATTATATAATTGTACACCAGAAACCTATACAATTTTATTAACCAATGTCACACCAATACATTCAATTAAAAAAGAAAGAAAGAAAGGGAAGTGAGAGGTTCAAGGCATAAGAAGGATTAAATGCACTGTTTGGTTGACTTAAAGATTACAGAGGTCATGTGTCAAGGAAACGGTGATCTCAGTTCTACAATCACAAGGAACTGAATTCTGTCAGCAACCTAAATGAGCTTGGAAGTATGTTCTTCCCTAGAGCCCAGCCAACACCTTAATTTCTGCCTATGAGTCTGAACACAGGAGCCAGTTGGCCTGCTGTACTCAGACTTCTAAGCAACCAATATGTGGTAATTTTCCATTGCAACAATAGAAAACTAAAAAGTATTTATATATTTATATTCCCTTGTATCTATATATATAAAAGCCTAAGCGACCAGCTGACCAGCCAACCATTTGACCATCTGACTGGTAGCTATGACATCACTGACCACCAGGGGAAGATGCTCAATGCAGGAGTGGAAACCACAGGCATGGAAACATGGAACAGACTGATGAATCTCAGAGGGAAGGAGAGAGAAGGGAGGATGGGAAGAGATTAACCAAAGATATTATAAGCATACTCGTGGCCCAGTGCATTGATACATGCACCAGTGGGGTCCCTCAGCCTGGCCTGTGCCCTCTCACAATTCTGGACTCCTTGGGGGATGTCAGAGAGTGGGTTTCGGCCTGATCCCCACAGGCTTCTAGTTATATATAAATCCTGATCCCATGCACCAGGCTTCTAGTTATATATAAAAAACTCAGAATAGACACACACGCACACACACACACACACCACATTCTAAGTACTAATAGTTATAACTGGAGCTGGCAGTCTCCATGGCTTATATCTGAATTTCTTCTTCAACCCTTTTTTGGTGACCACCTCCTAGTTCTAATCATTTCATTAATTTTGTAATGAAATGTTCCCCTAGATTTAAGTTTGAGTTAATTTTTAGATGAGTTGCTCTTGCTGAGAATAGAATCAACACTGACATGCTGCTTGTGTGTGACAAGCCTTAGCCTACCAAAGCCTGCTACTGTCTCCATTGTGTTTGAGGATGGGGGAAAAGAAAAGGCAAAAGAAAGCAATGAGTCAGCGTGAGTCTAGGTTTCCACAGAGAAGAGGGCTTGCTGCTTTCCCATGCACAAGTGAAACAAGACTTTAAATAAGTGAAGCCCTCATTCAATGATGTTTTCTGCATGGTTGCTGGTGCCTGAGCCTGGCAGTTGTCAATCACAGCTCAGGTCATATACCTCACTATTAAGAGGAGAATCCCACAGTGTCATAGATGGCTGAGAGCCCCAGAGGTCATCCAAATCAGTGGGGTTCAGCTTCAGAGAAATAATTCACTCTAACTAGTTTGAGCAACCTGAAATTATTACACTGAGTTGACTAGTGGCTTTCCAAAATTCCAATCCACCTGGAACCTCAGAATGTGACTTTATTGAGAAACAGGTCTTTACATACATGATTATTAAAGTTAAAAAGAGGTCATACTGGATTAGAGTGCACCCTAAATCTAGTGACCATTATCATTATAAGAAGATCATGTGAAGACACAGGCACACACGGAGAAAAGGCCATGTGATAATAGAGGCAAAGATTGAAATGATGCAGCTACAAGCCAAGGAGTACCAAATATTGCTGGCAACCACCAAAGCTAGTAAGAGGCAAGGAAGGATTTAGAGTTTAGAAGGAGGATGGGCTGGATGATACCTTGATTTTGAACTTTTAGCATCCAGAACCATGCGAAAATAATCTTTTGTTGTTTTCAGCTATCCAGTTTATGGTGATTTGTTATGGCAGTCCTAGGAAACAAACACACCCCATATTAAGTGGCCCAGAGGACTATTGTGGGAAGGCTGTTGAAGAAACATCCCATAGGGTTAATATCTGGGAATAATCCCAAAGCACATCGCAGGAGCAGTGAGCTAAAGGAGCCATACCTCCTGACTCACAGAAGGCGCCAGATCTCCCAGCTCTAGAACCACACAGAAAAGAATACTGATGCCCTGCTTCTCTCCCTTATTAATTTGGTTCCTAATTTAAGTCTCTGGCAAGGGTATCCAATTGGCGGAGCTGAATCCAGCTGCAAAGGATCTGGAAATGCAGGTTGTAGCTCCCCAGTCTCTGCATCCAGGAGGGCCCAATCAGGAAGGTTAGGGTCCACAGGAATAGCACTAGACACCAGTGTCTACCCCAGTTCCTCACATTGACCCAGATGCAGCTAATCTTCACTGAAATATTCACAGGGGCCAGGCATTAAGTCATATTATTTTATTCATATTCTTAATAGCCTTTTAAGGTACCTATTATTGTCCTCATTCTAAACATATGGGAACTGAACTGAGGTTCAATTAAGTTTTTGAATCTTATTGATTGCCTCACAACAATTTATTTAACATTCCAGCGGTATTTATTGAATACCTACCAGGCTTGCTGGAAATAAACAGTAAACAGGAAATACTTAATCCCTAACTCCAGTTGCTTAAAGTCTAATGCAATGGTTTTAAACTCTGGACTACATAAGAGTTGCCTGAGGCCTAGGCTTTCTGGTTGATTGCTGAGCCCCCATTACCAGAAGTCTGGGAAGAGAAACACAGTTATTATTGAGGTGAACCCTAGTCCCTTGATTCCAGGCCCAGTGGCTCTATTGATGCCCTAAAAATTCCTCTAGATGGCAGGCAGGTAAAATAGGTCTGCGGAGAAGGTAGATATAAGTCAGTAAGTGTTAAGTCAGTTATTGGTAACTGAACCTGGCATGACAACTGCCTAGAGATCCATAGCACACCCCTGGATTATTTAGGGCTTTTGAGCATCCAGGCTGTGAGCAACACAAGGCTCCTCACCCTCTTCTGTACCTGGCAGGCATCCCAGTGAGGAGGAGAATTCACTTCCATGGCAGTCTCCTCTCAGCGCACCTCTCACAGCGAATGCTAACTGCCTCCTGCCTTGGCTGTCAGCCCTGCTGGTCTATAAGAAACAGGAGGGCCAGGGATTGAGCCTGCCTTGTTCACAGTTATATTCACTCTGGGAAGGGAGTAGGCTAAGTTCTAATATACAATATGTATCTGAGGAAGAGAGGAAGAAAGGGAAGGAGTGGACAAATCATGTCCCATCACACCAGGGCAATACATGGCCTCTAGCCTCCCCTTTCATTGAGAGGAACACCCTCTGGACTCAGGATGGTCTGCACAATGCCCCTCTTCCTATCCTTGACAAAGGGTGTAGTGCCTGCTCTGTGGACTGAAGGTCCACTGCACTACTTCACCCCCACAGGAGGTACCCCCACCTCCAGGAGCAGCTGGAGTTTCCCTCTCATCTGCACAGTCACAGAGGCAGCACAGAGACTTTATTCTGCTCTTTAATTAAGCAAATAATACTTTCCCAGGCCATTCTAGGTGTTTGAAGTATAGTGGTGAACAAGTAGGTTTTGTTACCATGAAATTTACTGGCTCCATAGTAAACATGAGTGGGTAGACAATAATCACAGACTATGATAAGCACTAGGAAGGAAACAGAAAGATAATGTGATAGAGTAACCAGGTGATGAATTTGGATAGCTCATCAGAAAATGCCTCCTGTATAGGGGAATTTCAAGCAGAAACCTGAAGGGTAAGATGATATCATGAAAAGACCTAGGGGAAGAATGCCCCCCCCAAAACAATTCAAGGCTCTTGCCTTGTGCCCGTGCAAGCGCACGCACACACGTGTGTATGTGTGTGTGTGTGTGTGTGTGTGTGTGTGTGTAGGCCAGCTGTTTTAGGAACAGGATAAATCCAGTATGGCTGGCACTTAGTAACTGGAGCATGGCAGAAGACTGAGAATGTGGGCCTGACCAGACCTCTTGAGACTCTGTAAGCTAAGGAGAAAATGCAGCTAAGTGACAACCCCCAACAACCTTGGAACCCTATTCTTAGAAGCTCTGAGAGGGGTCCAGGCAACTGGCATGGCTGATAACCAGATACAGCAATAACTGTCTTTTTGCAGATGCCTTGGATCTACACCCTTGAAGAAAAATCTAGAGAAGTCTCCTTTGCCCTCTGCCCTCAGTAAACAAGTTCTAGGGACACTTAAGAGACCTATCTTATTTAAATGAAAATCGACTTTAATGGAACAATTGGAAAAGTGTCTGAAAATTACTAGAATCTTTAGATTACATTCATATTCATATTCTCAACTCAAATGCACCAAAGTTGTAACTCAATATAAATAATTGTTCCTACTGCCTTGCAACCAGTTCTACTTGGAATTTTACAACCCATCTTACCCTGACTCATTCCTACTCTCCAACCCCATGGCTATCTCAGTTGGGTTGGCATAAATTAGCATAAAAGGGCCAGTCTACACACAACTAGTGGCGAGGGAATACATGACCTTTACCAACATGCACAGAGTGCTACTTAAGAACCTCTCCAACATAGAGGCCACTGTCAAAACTAAGGCCTGGGTTCAGAGCGATTTTTGGAACATGCACGTAGATTCCCTTACCCAGATATCATTTTTTAAAATATTCTTTATTGTTCAGATTGTTACAGATGTTCCTTTTTTTTTTAAACCCCATAGCTCCCCTCTACCTGGTTCCCCCCTCGCCACGTGCCCTACCCCCACCCCACTGTCTTCATCCATAGATGTAAGATTTTTGTCCAGTCTCTTCCCATACCCCTCATGTCACCTTCTCCCTGAGAAATATCAGTTCATTCCCTTTCTATGCCCTTACTTATATTCTATTCACCAGTTTATTCTGTTCATCAGATATTTCTATTGACTTGTTATATTCACTTGTTGATAGATATGTACTTGTTGTCACTTTGTTGTTCATACTTTTTATTTTTACCTTTTTCTTCTTCCTCCTCTTCTTAAAGAATGTCCTTCAGCATTTCAAATAATCCTGGTTTGGTAGTGATGTACTCCTTTAGCTTTTTCTTGTCTGTGAAGCTCTTTATCTGACCATCAATTTTACATGATAGTCTTACTGGGTAGAGTAATCTTGGTTGCAGGTTCCTGCTATTCATCACTTTGAATATTTCTTGCCAGTCCCTTCTGGCCTGCATGGTTTCTGTTGAGAAATCAGCTGATAGTCGTAGGGGTATTCCCTTGTAGGTAACTAACTGCTTTTCTCTTGCTGTTTTTAATATTCTCTCTTTGTCTTTTGCCCTTGGCATTTTAATCATGATGTGTCTTGGTGTGGTCCTCCTTGGGTTTCTTTTGTTTGGGATCCTCTGTGCTTCTTGGACTTGTAAGTCTATTTCTTTCACCAGGTAGGGGAAGTTTTCTGTCATTATTTCTTCAAATATGTTTTCAAATCTTGCTCTCTCTCTTCTTCTGGCACCCCTATAATTCTAATGTTGATACGCTTAAAGTTGTCCCAGATGCTCCTTACACTATCTTCACACTTCTGGATTCTTTTTTGTTTTTTTCTCTTCCAGTTGGGTGCTTTTTGCTTTTTTATGTTTCAAATCTTTGACTTGATTATTGCAAACCTCTAGTTTGTTGTTGGATCTCTGTATAATATTACTAAGTTTATCGGCGGATTCTAGAAAATTCTTGAAAAACCTTAAAAGCGTAGTTCTGAACTCTATATCCAGTAGTTTGCTTTCCTCCATTTCTGTCATTTGTGACCTGTTTCTTTGTCTCTGCATTTTGGCTGTGTTGATGGAGTGGTTTCTGCACTAGGTGTCCTATAGGGTCCAGTGATTCAGCCTCCCCAATCACCTGGGTGGACACTCTTGTTGTACGCCTTTGAAGGCTGAGTGCACGGTCTTGTTGCAGTTATCATTGGGAGGTATCATTGGGGGGAAATGACCTGCAGGCCTTTCTCCTCATTGTTTGGGGTTTGGAATTTTTGGAGTTCTGTCCCAGCTGTAGTCCCTCAGGCTATCCTGCAGGCAGGAGGGCGCATAGCTTGGGCGGGGTTGTAGGTGGGGTGGGGTGTGGTCTCAGAATCGCTGAGGCAGAGCAACCCGCAATGGCTGCCTCTCCGCTGACTCGCTGCCTCTCTGCTGACTCGCAGCCTCTCCCGGACCTGAGGCCTCCAAGCCCTGGGGTCTGTGTGCCTCTGAGTCCCCGAATCTCCACGTCAGTGATCGCTGCGAACAGCTCTGCTAGAAAACCACTGATCTTCCACCCCGTTGCCAGACAGCCTGCATGGCGTTCAGTGCGACCCCGGAGTTTATAATCTCCTCCCAAGCCACGGATCCAGGCACAGCCGCCGGCACCCTTTCACCTGCGCCACCGCTTCAGTTCCACACCTCCGTACCTCTCAGTTTTGGCACCAGGAGCCTCTACCCAGTCTCAATGCACTCCTTCTCCTGACTTCTAGTTGCAAAGCTTCCCCTCCCTTGGTTCTCGAGGATGGCCTTTCACTGTATAGTTGTATTCCTACAATTTAGTTGTGGAGGCTGAGCATATAGGTACACACCTCATGTTACCATCTTGGTTCTGCCCCAGATATCATTTTTAAAAAATATTTTATTTTAAATTAACTTTTGAATTGCAAAAGAGTTGTAGTTATAATAAAGAGAGTTCTTATATACCTTTTACCCAGTTCCCCAGATATTAGCATCTTACATAACCATGGTACAATGACCAAAATAGAAAAATTAATATACTATAAACTAAACTATAGATATTGTTCTCATATCCCCAGTTTTCCCCCAGTTTCCAAAATGCAACTGGTCTGAACTAAACCCTCACTCCCACTAGAGCCAATGGAAATGGCGAGATTTGTTGGATGTGGAGAGCTCAGCTGGGTAGAGGGAGCACCCAAGAGAGATGAACTACTATGGAAAGTCGAGGAGGAAAGGGAGGAAGTACACCTTCTTTGAGATTGTGTATGGTGGGGATGAAGGGGGTTCTCACCTCACTACCTCAAGGAGAAATGAGTTGATCTGAGCTTCCAGAGTGTGTGTACAGTGAAAAAAAGTAGTCCTAATGTTTACCTGCATTTGAGAACCCAGGCCCTATTCACTTTCAAGGGGCTTGTCTCACCTCTGGAGATGATGACCAGCTTCTTTGGATGGTAGCGATGTTGGCTGCAGAGAAAGTAGATGCCTTCCTCTGAGTGATGCCCAGTGCAGTCTACGTCAGCCTCTAGGCTCCCTAGTGCCTAAACTCACCATCATACAGGGTAGGACCCACCTCTGGAACTAGAATGGAATTTGCCATATTTAACAGCATCTGAGAAGCTACAGTATGTGTTTGGCGCAGAAGTGATTGATTGAGATGAAGAGAAAACGAGGACAGCTAAAATTGCAACAAATTACCGTAGCTGAGACTCATCAAAAAATATACCATTTTTATTGCAATTGGGGAGTTAACTATCCTTCTTCATACCCTGCACTCTGGCTTGTGGGTGGATAAGTAATTGTCACCAATATTTTCCTGCCTTCCATGAAATCTGGAGAGATGCAACTAAAGGAATAGCTGCGTATTTGCAGGGAGTACATTAATAGTAGCTGTTCCCACCACCTTCAGCCCACCCCTACGGGTGTAAAAGCTGCTGAACCAACTTATAAACCAGAGAAATAATATACCTAAGCTAATAGTAAATGCTCCTGATGTTTGCTGGAATATGCAGGGAGGGAGAGGTTGGAGGGATGGAGGGGAAAGAGAACTGGAATTCCTTGCTTCTAAGGAATGAGTTTTCCACCTACATAGAAAAGGAGACTCAAGCTGAACACAATATGTTGCATAACTATGACTGTTTCTTCATTGATAAATGAAATGGAACCGAAATCTGGATGATTAATTCAGTAAACCACAATTCCTTTGATTTTGACTGTTTGCTATTCTCTTTATGTTCTGTGTTATATGGAGCAAAACTTTGGGGTGTCAAGCAAGCAGTTACACATGGGCTTAAAGCTCCAACACTCTTTTCTGAAAAAATAATACCGACTGTGGAGGCAGGTATCCCTACAGATACTGCATGTGAAGGAGAAGGCCGACCTCCCTCTGGTGAGAGCACAAGTCGTTAGTGTACTCCCTGCAAACTCGGGCAATGCAAAAGTGATGCTGGCTCCTCTGCGGAGTATACAAGAACACACTTGGCTGACACATTCCAATTTCTTACCCTTAGTCAGCTAATGTTACTGATTTTTTTAATCATCCTAAATAGCATATTAAAACAGTGGGCTAAATTGTACCTCCCTAGATTTCATATGTTGAAGCCCTACCCCCAAATGTAGTGGTATTTGGATATAGGCCCTTTAGTGAAGTAATTAAGGTTAAATGATGTCATAAGGATAAGGTCCAAATCCAATAGAACTGATGTCCTTATAAGAAGAAGAAAAAATACAAGAGAACTCTCTCCCTCTGTGCAAGGACCAGGAGAAAGGCCACATGAGGACATTGTAAGAGCTGGCTGTCTACAAGCCAAGAAGAGTTCTCACCAGAAACCAAATTTGCCAGCCAGTCACCTTGATCATGGACTTCTAGCCTTCAGAACTGTAAGAAAATAAATTTCTGTTGTTTAAGCCACTCAGCTTATGGTATTCTATTATGGCAGCTCTAACTAGCAAGCTAGAAACCTCTCTCTCTTTCTCTCTCTCTCTCCTCTCCTCTCCTCTCCCTCTTTCTTTTCACACAATGAAGCATATTATGCACTTGATTTTTAAGATGAACAATGTCTTTGAGATTTACATATCAAGACTTTTTTATTCTTTTTTTGTTTGTGTGTTTCTAATATCAACACAATATTCCATGGAATGGCTGTGCCCTGATCTATTTCACTGGCCTCTTATGAATGAACATTTAGATGTTTCCAACTTGCCAGCATACACAATGCTTCAATAAAACCCTCACATATGTGTGACCTTGCACCTGTCACAGAGGGCTTCTTAAAAAATATGAACTCATTGCCAATATTTAAAAATGGATTTCATGTGCGATCTGTATTTGTTACTTTCCTTGAAAGATCAGAAAATATGACACACTGGCCCACATTCTCTCCTGGCACCAACCATTTGGAGCTGAGAAGCTGCTATACTGTCCACATGGGCCACAGTGGTCCTGCCAGTCACAGCCCTCACACATCAGGCCCCCACAAACACAGCCGTTTGGACCCCAATCTAGATTCTCTGGGCCTACTGTAGTTTAAGGTAAGTTATCAGAAAACACACTATGTACTACCTTAGCTCATTCTCATCACCTTCTCAAAAAAAAAAAAGTCTTCATTAAGGTAGAATTTAATGTTGTCTTCTGCCTCTGTGTATGGTTGAAATAAGAGCTGTCTATTTCAGAGGATTTGAGTGTCTTTTACAGAGCTGTCACTGAAGATACTGTCCACTGTGTTACTTAAAGTTCTCTAAATAAATTTTCATTCCATAAATGTCTGCTTAGGACTGATTCCAGAATAATAGAAAGGTCTCTTCGGGTGAATACATATACTTTCTCATGTCAAAAAAATGAAAATGAAATAATGCGCAAACTTCTACTTTTGAGTTAGGAAGCCGATGTTTTAGTCAGACTCAGTATCCTTGAGAGTTACCACTGGTCCCTGCTGCCTTGAGAGGTTCTGCTTCTCCATTCTATTTAAATCAATAATGAGAGGCCCCCACCTCTCAGTCACGTGAAGCCCATCTAGGTTCAAGTTTCCACCTTTTAGTCAATTTCGGGATGAACTTGGGTTTGGCCAAAAATTAACATTTTAATAGCTAAAATTCAGTGCCATTTATTTCACTGACATTCTCGTATTCAATAATGTAGGTAATCTAAGTTATATAAATATGCATTTCCCCCGAGGGACCTAATAATCCTATTTTCATTTTGAATGAAATAAAAATTACAAATACATATGCATATTTGTCCTGGATTAGCTCACAAAGGCTGCTTAGTGCTGAGTTAGGGGAACTCCCTTTTTGAATCTCTCAATGTCTTCTTGAGTCCTGTGTTTCAACAGGAATCTGCACCATGGAAGCAGGTAAGAAACAAAGAACTAGGGAAAAGAATATTGTGGGTTTTTTGTTTGTTTGTTTGTTTTAATTGACATTATTATGATGTAATGTGAAAAGTACAGCCTGGTTTAAAAGTTCATTTCAGATATTTAATGACATCATGAAGTTCTAAGTTCCCCTAAAAATTCCAACCACTAATTCAGTCTGTATTCTTAGCTGAGCAATGATTCTGTCACGATTACTTGTTAAGTTTATTGTTGTCCGAGTCTTCAGCCAGATCTGAGGGAGCAACAGTGAAAGCATGTTATAAAAAGCCCTGGATGTTTGCTGCAGTGCCTGCCCTCACTCATTAGCTGTGTGAGCCTGAGCCAGTGACTGGAGGGATCAGTTTCCTTTCCTGTAAAATGTGGCTGCTACTGCTCAAGGTAGCTGTGATGATAATTAAATGACATGTAATATGCAAACATCCTTGGGAAATGTTTGAGTGAATGATAGTAATAATGATGAAGGCTAATATGGAACAGGCTGCCTTCTAAGTAATTTACATATGTATTAATTAACTTAATGGTTACAATAACTCTATGGGGGGGTTATTAGTATCATAATCCTGATATTTTACAGATTAAGAAACTGAGGCACAAAGCAATCCTGAGACTTGCCAAAGGACACACAAAAGCCAGCATTTGAACCTAAGATGCCTTGTTTCAAGGCCCATACTTAACTACTTTGTTGCCTCCCAACTGTAAGAAATTATTTACATTAGTATACTCCCACAGTGCCCCAAATATAGAAACATTTCTTTCAAATACCTTTCCTATTTTCTTCCCAAAAATTAGTTCATGCCCGGGAAAAACAAATAAATAAACAAACAAACAAACAGATCTTCCTTTGTGTCTTTCCTACAGGACTAGTTCCTACTCAACAGGAATAGATCGAGGGATGATTATTCTTAAATTAGCGACACTGCATGTGTCCCATGTGTTAAAATTCTCAATTTGCTTTCTTGCACATTATCTAACTTTATCTTCACCACAACAAGGCAAAAACAAAAAATTATTACTGTTTTCATTTGACAGAGGACATAGTTAAGGTGGGAAGAAATGATGTAAGTGGCTGAGGACTCATAGCTGGTTAAAGGCATGGCTGGGACTAGAACTAGTGCTTTCCTGAACCTAAACCCAGGTCTCCACCTACACACTCATCCAGGTTTTCACCAAATTCTTATTAAGATGCTGCATGGTAAGGGGCAACATAATGAAGGTCTTTGGTCCCATGTTTACATTTATATTTTGTGGGAGAGAAGAGGGCATGTTGGGACAGTAAGAATGCTGTGTTGTTGAGTACAGGACACTGGTTCTAGAGACACTGAGTAGAGATATGGTATCTCCAGTCCCTATGTGTGTGAACGTTGGGAGTGGATATGTGTGCTCATTGAGAACGAGGGGCTCTGTGGGAGTTTATTCTGTGCTACCTGACCTGTAAACGAGGTCCCCTTGTCTCCTGTTTCCTCAAACCTGAAGTGGAAGGTAGAAGAGAAAAGAATGCTGGGTTCCTTCTAGTGATTTTCCCTGTAGATGATGGAATCTTTCCCTGAGGGAGCATCAGGGCAGCCCTTATCCATGTGCCACACTTCCCAATTGTGGCAGAAGATGGCTGAGAAGCAGTTAGGGACTAGAGGGGATAGTAGAGAAAATTAAAGAAAGATAGAGGAAGGAAGGGCAGGAGGCATTACCTTTTGAAAGCAGCAATGAAGAAAAGCACCAAATATTTACTGATAAGGAAAGTGATGCTCAGAGGAAATAAGTGGTTATCTAGCAAATCCTTCACAGACCCACAGTGCTCTCCCAAAAGATGTGTTTTAAATTCAGCTAAAAGCTCCTCACATCACTCATCTCTGTTGCTTCACAAGAAGTCCAACCCCCACTGTTTCAGGCTCAGAGAAAGAATCAAATCAGTAGGTTATGAGACAACTTGAGAAAGCAGTTATCCTGAGACAAGAGAACTGGGGCTGTGATGGTATTAACCGGCACAGACATATTAGTGGCGCGTAGTTTTATCCCTGGTACTGCCTCTGCTCACTCAACACACAATCCCTCCAAAGACCTCACAAATGCTTTCAAAATTCATTAAATCCAAGTTTCTACATCTCTTAAAATTGTCATTCCCCTGGTTTTCAATGTATTTCCTCCAGTTGTCATCATCTGATTTTCACAACACAATTCTGGTGTGTGTGCCTCCCTCCAGGGGTGTGGTAAGGAGCTTTCCCCTTTTAGATGACGGACGCATTCCATCCAAATGGACGGAGATCCTCCAGCAGACACACATACATTCCCTACCCTACAATTCCAGCTAGTAGAGCTCACAGTTGGAGGCCTAAAGGTTGGTAGGTGGCATGTGACATGGTGACATGAACTGGGCATGGACATCAGAATTGGGATCCAAGCCCCACTGTACCCCTTTCTAGATGGGTGATGTTGGGGAGCTATCCAATCATTCTGAGCCCTAGTTTTCTCCTCCACAAAACAGAAATGATATTTTCTTCCAGGGGTTGTTATGAAGACTAGATTAGATGAGTTTATTTAGTGCTAGAGATAGTGCCAAGCACATGGTTCATGCCCATGAAATGATAGTAAGTATCACTATGATTGTCATTATTGTTACTAATCCCAAAATAATATTTTTTAAAGTTAGGACAGCCGACATGTGCTTCACTCCCCAATTATGGCAGAAGATGGCCACGAAGAGGACTTTCACAGCAAATGAAGTGTACAAGCATGAACTCTCCAAAATAGTCAAACAAGTCCTCCTTTCTGCTCCAAAAGACCATGTGTACCTCTTTCTACTACAGGACTTACTAGTATATCCGTGGAATTATTTGCTAATGAATCTGCCTCTGTGGAGTCTAAGCTCTGCAAAGTCAGGAAAATTTTATTCATCTTAAGATGAATCAAGCTTCTCTTGATGCCAAAATAGGTGTTAATAAATTGTGAATGAATGAAAAGTTGTCCAAAAAAAAGGACTTCCCCCAAGTTGATTTGGAGACATACTACCAAATGAGTTTATAATGCCTCCCTAAATGTCACTAGCAGGTAGCCAACCTAAACTGCAATTAATGGAAAGTAATCTGTAAACTTGTCAAGCGTGAACAGTTACAAAAGGAAGCTAAATGAAAAAGGGAAAGGCTGATGCAACAACAAAGGCCGGTGCCAATGGCCATCGGAGAGGAGAAGGGTTTGCCTCTTCTGCTCTGCGTGAGGGTGCTCAGAGGGGAATTGTTCTGGCTCTTCAACCTGAAACATCTCTTGGGACAAGAGAGACAATTCATCAAGTTACCAAGGCTTGACAGGACTGTCCCTGAGGACTCCCAGCTCTGATTCTATATTCGCCAAGAAACCTTCTAAACTGTCACTGTATTTTTTCTGAGTGAACTCACAGTCTCAGGCCCAGTTCTTCTCCATCTGTAAATTAATAAACCTGCATTTCAAAGTCCACATCAGAATTCGGGTGGGTGGGAGTGTTATCATGAACCAATTATTCACTACCTAATCATGCCAGGAAAAAAATAAATGCAATAAAATTGCTAGTGCACTAAAACTGAACTGTATGCTAAAAAGAAGGAGATAAAAGTTAGAAGGTCTAGACCTGATAGCCTGCCCTACCCTATTATTTCAATAAGTACAACAAAGATTACAAGACAAGTGAAGGGCTGGAAGGAAGCCCCATCCTTCAATGCCATTATTCCCCACTGGGTCCCTCAGAGTGCAAAGGAGCATTATATGAACTACAACCACCACCACCACAACAAAGCAATTTTCTTGGTCTCAATAGACATCTAGCAAATGGTCAAAAGCCAATAGGTATATATTATGGCAAAAGAACTATGGATTAGTTAAAAAGAGTAATGTTCAGCAGGGCTATTAATATTAGAATTATTATAATGTGCCACAATAAAATTCAAAATCCTAAAATTTTTCACTATTTTTCAGTTAACTATAGTTAAACCTATCTCTAAGTCATCTCTAGCATATGACTCTTCAAATGCACTTATATGGCACCAATGTACTTTGTTGATTCGATACAAATTAATCAAACTAATTATTTTATACTAGAGGCCCAGTGCATGAAAATTCATGCACTAGGGGGCAGGTGGGTTCCTTGGCCCAGCCTGCTCCTTCTCAGAGTCCAGGAGCCCTCAGGGGAAGTCCTCTGTGGGAGGCAACTGGGCTGATCAGATGAAGGGGCCACCCCCACTGCTGCTGCCACTGCTGGCCACTGTGACTGCCAGCCCTCGGCCCTCACAGCCACCATGGCTTTGTCTGGAAGGAAGTCCGGAAGTATGTCTGGAAGATATCTGGTCTATTGGTCTAATTAGCATATTACCCTTTTATTAGTATAAATTATAGATACAAAATAACTACTTGAAAGAAGCTTTTACACTTTCCAACAACTGGGTTGGCATTCTATAGATTAGCCATAGATAATCTATGGTCTATGAGCCAAGAGAAGCTCTCACTTTATTTTCATCTGGACAGCAGGGAAAGTACCAAGAGGAATAATCACCCAGACATACTTCTGCTTACAGTTGCAAAAATGCAACATGGCTTGAAAACCACTATCTACGGAATCCTAGATTTCTATAAAATTAGAATGTTTCTCTGAAACTTCCTTTTACTCTGTGTCTAAACACAACAATCTCTAGCTATGCCAGTCCATCTGTGCCTTTCATTCTCTGTCTGAAAGCCCATCTGACTCTATAATTCTCTCATTCTTTCTCTCTCAGATGACTTACCCCATTATCTGATTCTTGCTCTTCCATATTCAATCCCCCCTTCTTCTCACCCCCTATCTATCTTGCTTTTTATCTATTCCAGTGCCACCCAATAAAACTTCCTGCAATGATGAAATTGGCATATATATGCACTTTCCAATACAGTAGCCACATCTAGCTATTGGGCATTTAAAATGTGGGTAATGCAACTGATGAAGTAAAATTTTAATTTAACTTAAATAGTTACATATGGGTGGCAATTATCATATTGGACAGAATTCTATTCCACAGAATTTTCAATCATTACAGAATATGTTCCTGTGTGTGTATACATAATCTTTATCTCTTAAATATAAGAAATCAAATATATGTGGCTCTCCAATGATTTCCCCGTTTCACCCCTCAACAAACTTGTGTCCCTAATATGTATATATATTTTAATTTTCTAAGCTTGAAATCTCGAAGGGCTTCAAAGGAGAAAAAAGGAAAAAAGAAGCAATGAAACAAGAAAGAGAAAAATTATTTTCAGGCTATAAATTCATGAACCCATTCCTGCAAGTGGGCTTAGGTCCTGCCTGCCAATAGGTCATTAATGGCTGATTAGCAAATACTGAAGGTTTGTTGATTTGGCATGAGGAGATCTGTGCCTGGCCTCTTCGATCAGGCACCCCCAGTGCAGAGACATCGCAGGACTGCACTCTGCCGTGGCCAGAGCAGGCACCAGCAACGAAAGCAGCTCTGGCCTTGAGCCTGAGAGTGATTCAATCTAGAGCAAAAGCTCCGCCTACAGGCCACAGAAGTTAATGCAGTCTCACTCACACAGGGTCTTCATTCATCCTGACAAGAAGCCTATACAGTAGAAAATCTCATCTCCAAATCCTGCCACAAAATCCCACGTTCATGGGGGTGTGAGGAGGTGGATAAAGTGAAGCATTTGTCAACTCCATCTCACCAAAACACTACCTCCCTGATTCCACCACAGTGAAGCACTTCATTTCAGAACAAATAGCAGTTCATCACCAGCCTCCTTCCTGGGTGCATTCAACTGGGCACCAGGGTCTAAAGTCCCTTCACAGTTCCCAGTTCTCTGCCAAATGTACATGCCACTGTACATCCCCCTTTTTTAAATTTGGAGATTGAACAATGTAAATGATTTTACTGACAATGAAGTACTTATTAAGAAATCTAGAGATAGAATTAGATCCTCCTACTTCCCCTTCATTTAATGACAATAGAATAATCATTTGTTACATTAAATGCATTAGGGATGAGCATAATAACCCTGCTATTTTTATCACTTCACCACCACCTTTACTGGATTTATACTTTATTACAGATAATGCAGAACTGTGACTTTAAGTTTCCATTTTGACACTGTCTCCTTGCAGCATTTTTATACAGATAGCCCCGGATAAAAATCCAGCCCTGAGTCTGTGGGAGATGTGTCTGCCTGGAAAGCCTTTTGAGGCTGCTGCCTGTCAGGAATCTGAGCTACTATGAAGGAAGACTGCCTCAGCACTCAGGAATTGGGACAGTTTGGGGTTTAATGGCACTGTCACCACAACCCAGGCTTTTTGATCCTTAAAGATCAGAATCTGGAGACATGGCCAGCCACCCTGCTATGATTGCAAACCCTGTTGGATCCTTCATATATGAGTTCCAGTGGGTACTACATAAGGCAGGGTGAGGCCACGACATTGGATCAGAAAGCCATGCTAGAAACAATATTTTTTCCACCAGAGCCAATATTCGTTCACTCATTCATTCATTCATTCACTCAATATTTATTTGACACAGTACCAAAACTAGAGACAGAAATGGTTGCTGCCTTCACAGAGCTCATATTCTCTGGTAGTCAGTTGACAAACTGTGTTTGACCAAAGCTCATATTTCTGCTGATTCTAAGATATTAATTCTAGGGGAGTTCAGCTAGGTATTGTCTACATTTGAAATATAGGAACAAAAATTGCAGTTGTAGCTTAGTTGTTTCTTTCATTTTAATAAGCATCTGGTGCTATTTGCTATCTCAGTAAATTAATCTTCATCAATCAATCAAATATTTAAGTAGCTCCTATTTTGTGGGAGGCATTATGCTAGCTTTTTTATGCTAGCTCACAGATGTGAACTCACAGGCCAAAACAGAAAATAAAACACTTGCATACATACTAGTAACTAAACTGAAAAATCTACAAAATAGCATAAGACAAGCAGATCAATTATTAGGAGAGATCAGGGGGTGGTGGAATTGCTGGAAGGATCCAGAAAACTGGAGGACATAGATCGAGACTTGAGGCAAGAGTAGGATAATGACAGGTGGAGATTCTTCAATACAAAATCAGCAGAGCACTAAGTTATTCAAACTATAGTTACATTCATTAATCTGCTTGAGCTTGATGACAGCTCTGTGAGATGGAGAAGTTAGTAATATTGGTATTATCTTTTTCTCCAACTGAAGAAACTGAGTGTTGGATAATTTAAGTGACACATCCAAAGTCACCAGTCTGGCACAAGGCTGGACAAGTTTCATTAATCACTCAATAAGGCAGGATCTTTAGTCTGTCATTCTTTTATTTTTTTTCTTGTAGTGCTACCTAATAGAAATCTAATGCTGGGCTTTAAAAAACAGACATTCTCCATCTGCTAATGGAGGAAGTATCTGCATAATAAACAGACAAAATGTTTTTTCTTAACATATCTAAAGGCACCCAATATTCTGAATAAAAATATCTCTTGTATTTGTTATTCCCTCCAAAAACTTCATAAATTGTTGCAATGTATTTGTTTCAGTTCCATTGGCCCTGGGTAGTGGCCTTGGTCTCTGGATCTGATGAAGTAGCCCCACCTTTGGTAACTAAGGAGGAGCTAATCTCTGGCCCATCTTTGAGGTCATTCTGCCCTTTTCTTAAAGGATAACACATATTTAAAGATGAATAGCTTTACAGGCCCTTTTTACACTATCATTGTCCCCTTCATTCCAGAGTTTCTGTTGAGATCGTTTCCTGGATTCAAGTGTCACATGCCTCATCTCTGAAGTAAATCATTTTCAGCTACACCCTTGGTATTCTCTCCAGAGCATGCTTCGTTATTGTTTTGCAATATGGATAGGCTGAGATTTTTCACATCTTCAAGTTCTGCTTCCTTTTTAATTTTTTTTCTTTCCTCTTGCATTCTACCATAGCAGTAAGGAGAAATGAGTTCAACGCATTGAAGTTCTAACTTCCATGAAACAGAACACAATGCAGCCAGGTATTCTGCCACTTTATGACAAAGATCATCTTTCCTCCAGTTTCCAAAAACATGTTTCTCATTTCTGTCTGAGACTTCACCAGATGCACCCCTGGCATGTATATTTCCGGGAACAATCTCCAGAAGTCTAAAATGATTCCCAAGATTTCCCATCTCCTCTCTCTCAATATTCCTCAGGACTGTCAACTTGATGGATTCTCTCCATGATTAGGTTATGCTGAATGGCACCATTGACTTTTAAAAAGAGAGATTGTCTAGATGGCCCTGACCTCATCGCATGAGCCTTGAAAAACAAGGAGGTTTCTCCAGCTGATCTTAGATGGAGAAGACAGAGAGATTCACCTCGAGAGAGGTTCTCCATTGCCCAGATGGAGAGAAATGCGGCAAGTTCCTGAGAGCAACAGACACAGAGTTAGGAGTGCCCAGCCAACAGCCACACAATGGGAACCTTTGTCCTACAGCCACACACAAAAAAATCTGCCAATAGTTTTAAGGAACTTGAAAACAGATCACTGAATTTAGATGAGAGCCTTGATTTCAGCCTTGTGAGAGCCTGAACAGAGGACCCAGCTAAAATATGCTGGACCTTGGCCAATAGAAATGGTGAGAAATAGTTTAAAATAAAAATAAAGCTATTTATTAATGTGCTGTTTTAACCACTCAGTTTGTGGTAACTTATTATACTGCAATAAGAAAATAATAGAGGTCACCTAGGATTTTGCCATAATCTATCTACCTAACTTCGGAACACTGTATTACCAAAGCAAACTTATTACTCCAAACTGGGCAATTTTTCCACTATTTGTTTAATGCATTTTGTCCTTGGCCATTTCCTCAATTTTGTTCAAACTTAATCCCAAATTTTATGATCTCATGCCCTTTCTTCACTTATACCAATTATCCTTATAATTTCTAGGACATGTGGAATAAAAAGATTCATGTCTAACAGATTGGATATAATGGTGTGGTTATATTGCATTTCCCAAAAAAAATGGTTGCAATAATTCTGGTTCCACAGTCTCACTCATTATTTGCCATTATCTCATCAAGAGGTTGAAGTTCCTATCCCCTTACCTTGAAACCAAAAAGGTCTCTGTGGCCCTAGCTGGTTTGGCTCACTGAATAGAGCGTGGACTCAAGGGTCCCAGGTTCGATTCTGGTTAAGGACATGTACCTTGGTTGCAGGCACATCCCCGGTTGGGGGTGTGCAGGAGGCAGCTGGTTGATGCTTCTCTCTCATCGATGTTTCTAGCTCTCTATCCCTCTCCCTTCCTCTCTGTAAAAAATCAATAAAATATATATATTTTTAAAAAAAGATCTCTGTGACTACTTGGACTAATAGAGTACAGTGGAAGTGATACTGCATGACTTCTGAGGCTAGGCCATAAAATGTAATACAGTTTCCACTTAGTGCTTCCTCTTTCTCTTGAATGCTCTTCCTTGAACACAATCATGACTGTGAAGAAGCCCAGGTCCAGTGGAGAGGCCCATAAGAGAGATTAAGAAGTCTTATCCTCATCCCAAACTGAGGCCTCATCTAGAGATATATGTTAAATGTTGACCCACCAACTCTCTGGAGGTGTGTAGGAACTCTAATGTCTAGAATCTGCCAATTTCCATGGTGTAAATACTCCCACTATGGCTGATTTCGAAGTATAAACATGATGCTGCTGTAAACAGATTTTGGAAGTAGATGAGCACAATTAGCTTTGCAAACCAACACAAGCTGGCTTCAGCACACCATTGCTCCCAGCCAAATGCCTGCAGTGACCCACAAACCATGTGAGTGAACCATGTCAGAAGCCCTCAGTCCAGCTGTCCCAGATGATTCCACATGGAGCAGAAACATGCCTTCTCCTCCAAAGCCCCACCTGAATTTCACATTTGTCATTAAAATAATTGTTGTTGTTTTAAGCTACCAAGTGTTGGAATAGTTTGTTATAAAGCATGAACTAATCAAAACAAGTAAAGGTGAAGGAGAGGAGAACTCCAAGATGACCCTGAAGCTGTGAGCCCAAAAGATTGAAAAAGCAATTACACAACTGAAGCTATGGACTCTGCAACTAAAGTTTATAAGTTTGAAAACCAAAATTATAGACTAAAGCAAAGCAAATAGATCACAGAGCCGCTGGTATTGGCTAGACATTAGGTGATTATCTGATTAAAGTAATTCACACTAAGATGTTACTAGAGCCCAGCTTACTCTCTAAGGGAATGTTTGCATTTTAAAAGAAGAAGTTAATAGAACAAATTAGTAGTCTTCAAAGTAATGTTACTGTGAGGTGTCCTGCTGCCGAAATCAAATAAAGATAGCTGTTTATATCTGAATTTGCAATGAAAAGACATTCCAATGAGTACAATTTTCTAAATTTAAAATTTTGTCCCATTAGAAAAACCGAAGAATTCTTTAACTCTTCCATGACTGTGACAGTTTTGCTGTTGGTGAGTCCTAGCAAATGACAACACAAATCATTAAGTACGATATTAGTGTCACCAGAATTATTTAGAATCACCCTTAGTTCTTTGGCACATGTGATTATGGAAGTGATTTCAGAGTGCAGCATATAATGCAGTCATATTTCTGCTGGTTAAGTGTTCCTCATTTGTAAATGGAATTAAGTACATCAATATTTCATGGACTTCTTCTCAGAGTACTACTTCCTCCAGGTGTTTTGCCAACTGAACAAGATTGAGAACCACTAACTTAAATGAATCTGTCATTAGTGAAATGTAAGAGAGGATATTTTCTCAACAGGTGGGAAGTCTCGCTGTACCATCCCTGCTCTGAACAGCTGCCAGCCTGCAGCACAGGACAGAAAGAACAGTAACCAGCAACTTGTCATCTTACTTCTGAATGGCTTACTAGCCCAGCTTTAAGGCAGCAGAAAGAAGCCAGGGGCTTTCTGAAGGCAAATGCAGCCTGAAGACACAGGGCCATATGGCCATCCGGAGAGACATGTGATGATAAGACTAGACTGCATACGTACAAAATGAAGTCAAAATCAACGTCTGAAGATGAACCCAAGGTGATTGGGAACCATTAAGGAATGTGAGAAGGGACCCACATTATGAATCCTCGTTCTATCATGCCTCTGTAGTGGCTTTGAGAAAGTGCCTGTGTGTGTGTGATTATAAAATGAAAACAAAAGGCATATTTCTGAATAGTATTATAGACTTAAATATAATTGCACTGATATTCAAGTGTGATGGCTGAGTTTTCCAATATTTGGACCTCCTAATAAAAATGTTAGCTAGCCAGAGGATTCTGAGTTTATATAAAATACAAGGGTACTTGCTTATGAATATACTAGAGGCCCAGTGCACAAAACTTTGTGCACTCGGGGGCGGGGGGGTGGGGGGGCGTTTCTCAGCCGGCCTGTGCCCTCTCACAGTCTGGGACCCCTCAGGTGTTGTCCATCTACTGGCTTAGGCCCACTCCTTGGGGGGACTAAGCCTAAGCCGGCAGTCAGACATCCCTCTGGTAGCCCAGGATCCCTCAGGGGATGTCCACTTGCCAGCAGGAAGCAGGCCTAAGCTGCAGTTGGACATCCTTAGCACTGCTGAGGAGGAATGAGAGCCTCCTGCCACCACTGCTGTGCTGGCAGACATCAGCCTGGTTTGTGACTGAGCAGAGCTCCCCCTGTGGGAGCACACTGACTACCAGAGAGCAGTTCTTGCATTGAGCATCTGCCCCCTGGTGATCAGTATGTGTCATAGTGACCAGTCATTCCCAGTCATTCTGCTCTTAGCATCCATTTGCATATTACCCTTTTATTATATAGGATTTTGTGGCTTATATACCACCCATTTCCAAAGTGAATATGGGGCAGCATTCCTTTTTTCAATCAAAGTTGCCTCAGTCTCTCTCTCTTCCCATTTCTCTCCCCCTTTCTCTTCCTGCTCTCTCATTTACAAAATAACAGAATTAATTAATCTTGATTGTTACTTTACTGCCACTTGGACACTTTTTTAGTCATTTAAAGTGTTGAGGAGAGTAACCTTCTCTGAGTATCTTAGTCTAAGTTTAGGTCCTCTTCCAACACATGTTCTTGCTATAGCTGTCTTCTTTCTGTTATTGGCTTGTCCTGAAGAATCTATTCTTCTTTTACTTAAAAAAAATTAACTTCAGCACCAAGGCTAAGGCAGAGAGGTGGAGGGTGGGGTAGGAAGGAAGCCCCATTAAAGATGGAAAAACAAGATTAAACCCTTTGCTGGCAAGGGTATGACAAGATCCGTGCGCTCATACAATTATTGGTCTAAATGTGACAAAGCTTTAAAATTGACCTTATCCTTTGACGTATTAATTTTAAGCCAAAAAATGTAGTCTGAAAAAAATGTTCAAAAACATTTAAAAAACAGTATGAAAGCATATTTATCTTATTGCTAGATAAAATAGAATTTTAAAGTAATATAATTGCCAATAATATAACAAATTTAAATACATTTTCTTATATCTATGAGGTATCATAATCTATAAAACTCTATACACTGTATGATGCCTTTAGTGTATGCTTGTATGTGAGTGCATGCATCCATGAATCAAGAAAGAAAGAAATAAAAATCCCAACAACAGTTATTTTCAGTATGAGAATGATGACTTTCCATTTTCCTCCTTATATTTTCTATACTTCCTAAATGTTCTGCAGACTGGATATTTTTTAATAACCATAAAAAAGAATGATAGTGTAAGTAAATTGCCCATTCATATTCTCAAAAAATCAATCAGAATACCCAGCTCTCTGAATTATTCTGGCATTTGATGCTGGACTAATTCCTTTTTCATGGGATGTGTCTTGCTAGGCCTTGACTTCAGTTTGACTCTTCCTCATGCTCCTGTCTCTGTGCTGCATGCTCCAGGGCAGAAGTGTGCATCTTTCTCTCTCCCATCCATACTGCTACTCTCTACTTTCTGCTTCTGCTGAGGACTTATGAGCCAGAGGCACTTGCTCTTTATTTTTTCTCTCCCTTTGTCCAGGTCTTGGCCTAGCAAACATACCCTCTTTTTTTTCTCACCATGAAACTTCCAGAAGCCAATTTTCTTTCTGGGTTCACATGCAAGCAAAAGATGTGGTTACCAGAATTTTTTAATTAATAAATAATTTGGGCCTGGCTAGTGGTTGAGCATCAACCTATAAAATCAGGAGGTCACAGTTCGATTCCCAGTCAGGACACTTGCCTGATTGAGGGGTGTGCAGGAGGCTGTCATCATTGATGTTTTTTTATCTCTCTCTCCCTCTCCCTTCCTCTCTGACATAAATAAAAATATATATTAAAAAGAGAAAGAAAGGAAGAATTTGGTCAACTTGATCCTACTTACACTGTCTATGTTTATCTTCAGTACCTTTATGCAAAGATTCTTAGCAAAACATAAGTCCTTTGAGAGTTCTTTTGGTCACTTCATCTTATATATATATTAAAAGGCTGAGAATATTTATATCCTTTGACCAATATCTGTTTTCTTGGAATACAGCCCTAAGAAAAAAAATCCAAAACTTGGAGAGGGGCAGAGGATATGCTATAAGGTGTTCATTGTAGCATTTATATATATAAAAGCCCAGTGACCAGAATAACAAAATGACCAGAGGCTATGACATGAGCTGCAGCAGCCAAACAGCCTGATCCAGGCCCAATCACTCCCCTACCTCCCAACCGGTCTGGCCCAATTGGCCCCCAACACCTCAGGTGGGGGCATGGCCAGCTGGCCAACCTCCCACAGCCCTTCCCCCCAGTTGGCCCCACTCCCAATTGGCCCCCATCGGGGCAGGCTGACCAGACCCCATCCATACATGAATTCGTGCACCTGGTCTCTAGTAATTTATAAGCAAAAATTAGAAGGAAACTAGATGACTCACAACTGAGAAATAATTAAATAAAATTAGGTACATTAATAAAATAATTTTAAAATTATAGCCATTAAAATAAATGACTGAGACTAGATAGCAGCAATGGGCAAATATTTAAATATCCTATATAATAAAAGGCTGATATGCAAATTGACTGCACAGCAGAATGACCGGTCACTATGATGTACACTAACCACCAAGGGGCAGATGCTAAATGCAGGAACTGCCCCCTGGTGGTAAGTGCACTCTCACAGGGGGTCACCACTCAGCCAGAACTTGGGCTCATGGCTAGTGAGCACAGTGGCAGTGGTGGGAGCCTCTCTAGCCTCTGCAGCAGCGCTCAGGATGTCTGACTGCTATGGGGAACAGTCCTAAACCATCAGGTGGACATCCCCTGAGGCATCTCAGACTGTGAGAGGGCACAGGCCAGGTTGAGGGGACCCCCCCACACACACCCTGAGTGCATGAATTTCATGCACAGGGCCTCTAGTAGTTTTAATAAAAAAGAAAGAAGCCCTAGCTGGTTTGGTTCAGTGGATAGAGCATTGGCCTATGGACTAAAGAGTTCTGGGTTCAATTCCAGCCAAGGGCACATACCTGGGTTGCAGGTTCGATCCCCAATAGGGGGTGTGCAGGAGGCAGCCGCTCAATGATTCTCTCTTACCATTGATGTTTCTATCTTTTTCTCCCTCTCCCTTCTTCTCTGAATCAATAAAAATATATTTTAAAAAAATAAAGCAAAGCTTAAATAACTTCTAACCTAAGTAAAAGGGTATAAGAAGATCTGAAAGGACAGGCAGAGATGATATAGAAAAGCATCATTTTCCTCTCCAGTTAGTTTCTCCTATTAGTTGAGGACATATTCAAACCCATAACAAGGTGCATATAAACAGCTCTACAAGGTCCAGTACTGAAGGATCTCACTACCCACCTGTGGACTGGAGTGACATCTCCTTCCTTCCCATTTCCCCACCTCAGCAGGGCAATGGTGACCTCCTTTCATGTCACAAACGGGGGAGGTATCTTGCTTTCCTCCCATCCAAATATCCTGCTTTGAACAAAGCAAATGAAAACCAGTATTTACCTCTGTCCCACCAACCACCTGCAACTCACTGTCTCTCCCTGGATTTACCTGTTCATTGAACATTATTCCTACCCACCAACCATGGCTATGTCCTGTACAGTGGAGTTAGCAAATCTGTAGGGTCCCAGAAGTGCCAATCGGGCAGTCCTGTATGCAGGGATTTCCCACTACCTCTTGGAGCTAATATCCCTTTTCTGGCAATGCCAGAGGCCACCACCTGGAGAGGTTTAAGTAAAGCTACACTCGGTTTGACCACTGCTTACGGGACTCCTTTATTCCTCCTGTCACCTATCCCACTGCCTCCTCTGTTTTCCACTTGGTCCCTACTTTTGCTGTTCTGCCTTCCACTAGAAAGTTCTTAAATCCTTTCATTAACGCAGCTAACCCTTGTACTATTTCCACAAAAGAAAACCAGTATTTCTCCTCTTTGTTGAGGCTCCCCCTAGTGAATGGCTGAAGAAAGACAGTTTATGCATTCCCCAAAGAACTCAGATCCAGTAGAGGCTCCAGCTAAGAGCCCTCTCTCATTGCATTCTTTCAGTGTGTCTGGGAACACAGAGGTCTCATGTCCTGGATGAGCAAAACCATATGCATCATCACAGAGTCATTTTTCAATGCTTCTCAAATTCCCCAGCCTTCTAGCAAGAGGAAAATCCCTCAATAATAAGTTGGTCATAAACTCTGTATAGAAATTACTTTGAAGGCATTCATTCATGACCTTGCTCCCCCTTATCCCAGGCAGCCTTCCTTGGACCCAAGCTAAGATTCTCCTAAAGTTCCAAGCTGCTATGAAGTCCCAGATCCCTGTACACACATTTTATTTTGAGCTTTAGAAAACTATTTGTACATGTTAGAAAAAAAGAAGTTGGAAGAAATACACCCAAATGATCACTACCTTTGTTAAAGTGGTGCACTTACAGATGACACTTTTTAAATTATTATTTTCCAATTTGTTTATATTGACTTTTTAAAAAAATATATTTTATTGATTTTTTACAGAAAGGAAGGGAGAGGGATAGAGAGTTAGAAACATCGATGAGAGAGAAACATCAATCAGCTGCCTCCTGCACACCTCCTACTAGGGATGTGCCCGCAACCAAGGTACATGCCTTTGACCGGAATAGAACCTGGGTGGGACCTTTCAGTCTGCAGGTCGACGCTCTATCTACTGAGCCAAACCGGTCAGGGCTATATTTACATTTATTAATCAGAAACATACAGGGCAAATAACACAAAAAATATTTCAAGGTCTTCATCACTGACCAAAATTCTCTACAAAACTAAAATAGTTCTTCTACTTGGTCTTTGTTTTCTTTTCTCCAATTTCTGTCCTCCAGTGGGGATATCTCATTCTGGTCTCCCATCCACCCATCTATCCATCCATTCCTTTTTCCAGTCCTGCCATTGAGGAACTAAGCAGGGGAGCCATGAGTTGCCTTTTTTTAAAAAAGCAAGAAGCACTCAGCAGCAACCACAGGCACTAGCGTGAGAAACTGGAGAAGGTGTTGTTTTTCACTCAAACTGACATTTAAGCTGTTTCATAAATATGAAATCAAACAAGGGTCCAGATGGACTGCCGCCCCCTCCGCCTTTTGCTGGAATGACATGCTATTTACCAGTCTCAGAAAGGGGGACTGAGAAATAAAACTTTCAGATGATGAGTCACTGGGGGAAATGATTGATGAGTGATGAATGAACTGGTGATTTTTTTTCATACAAGAATTGATAGAGAACCACTCCACCATGGACAGTGATCCCCAGCACGTACTGCTCCCACAGTCAAATCGTGACAAGGAGCAAAGTAGCCACATTTTTCTAGGCTCTGCACAGATAAGTCACAGCTCATTATCTAGGTACGTAGAAGCAGTTCCCAGAGGGAAGGGTCCCTATTATTGTGGGTGACCCTATTGTAACACTTGTGTCATATCATGTATGCATCATAAGGAGAGATTTGCATGAAACCAGATATGACATTAGTGTTTTGAGGACACAGGCATCTGCTGGTCTCTTCAAATCATGAAGCGGAGTATTTGCAATAGCACTGCCTCATCCATCCAGCACTCCCTAGAGGTGAGCCTTGCAGAGCCTTGTCTGCATCTCCAGAGTCAGGTGGAGCAGGAAGAGGTCAGGAAGGCAGGGGATTTAGGAGGCCCCATTGCCACTCCAGCAACACCATGCCTTAGACAGGTGCATCCTGTTGTTATGCTGCAAAGCTACAATATACTCCGAGTCTATGAGGATTCTCAAGAGTGCCCAGACATTCATTTCTGATTTCTCCTTACAGCTCTGAGGAGTCTCTGTTTCCTGAAAAACAAACGACAGCTCTGGTTTATTTTATAACTGTTGATGAGAAAATTATGGAAGACTTTTCTAAAATTCATATTTCAAGTAGTAAAGGGAGACGTTAAGGAAGCCCATTAGCTTGAATGTTCTTCACTGTTTGAAAGGCAAGAACTTGAGGTTGGGCAGAACACTTTCTTTCTTCAATGAAAACGTGGTGATTTGTCAGCTGTAGCTGTGACTTTGAGCCACACATTTCCCTGAATGGGCAGAACAGACCTCTTACCACTGAACAGATTCCAGCTTGTTTGATTAAATTCTTTGGAGAAAGCAGCTTTGTATTATGTGCCTGAGCACCCAGAGGAGAAGAGCTTTGTTTTATTTCAATAGACCAGCAATATCAGAGAGCTATTCTACATGCTCTTCCAAGCATTCTGCAAAACTGAGTCCTCCAAAAGGGACTGTCAGATTAGAGAAGGAAATGTTCGAGTAAGAAAACATTCCCTCCCTTTGCTCCTCCCTAGACCAACTACATCTGTAATCCTTGCACCAATGTCTCCACCCAACTCCAACTCCAGGTTGCCTTAGCCCATATGCCACCTTTGGGAGATCTGGTCAGAGGCAAAACACAAGCTTAGCATTTATCTGAACTGATGTCTCTTGGCAAACAAAGGGGAGAGTATCTGCTGGATTGCCTGAAGGGGTAAGAAAACTGCAATGAGAATCTATACTATTAGAATAAGGATACTGGCAGGAGAAAGGAGGACAAGAGGTAGGGACAGGAATATCTGGCTAAGCCTGCTACAGGCCTCCCTGCCCTCTTTTAAGGTCTCCAATTATCTGTGGGCCACTGGTTTATGTGCAGATACATGTCTTGAATTTAGTGAAAAAAATAAGTTTTCATCTATATATATGTAGAATATAATATATATGAAGTATGTACATATATATGAAGTACATAGGTATGGAAATTTATTATATATTTTATATATAAATATATGTATATATATATTTACATATACATATTTACACAGACTCAGAGGATCTTTATAATTTAGCTTGACTTGTGCTCTATACAACTCTCAATTGTTCTAAGTAAAAATCTCCCTTGAATGAGCCTTTGGATTTCCAGCTTGCCAGGATGACTAATTCTAGACACGCAGTTTATCCTTTCATGCAGAGATCTGTGGCAGGGGCCCCATTAGGGCTATTTGCACGAATCACTCAGTGGATCCCATCACAAAGATGGGAAGATGTGCACCAATTCAGGGCATGTAGAACCAAAATGTAAAGCTGGTGTCATAAAAGTACCACTTAAAGAGAACTAGTCTCTTCTCTGCTATTTAGGATCCTGATCATTTCATTGAGATACCGGGGAATATGCTGCTCACTTCCACACTAGAAGAAATTCAAAGGCTTAGCAAGAGAAAGTTCCATCTCCCTGCTAAATATTAAAATCTATGTGCAATGTAATTCAAAAATCAAATCTTAATTAAATATGCGCTTAATCCTACACTAGACGTTGAATAGAGATTTTAAAACATTGTGTTTTTTTCCCTACATTTAATGTCATACATGTTTAAGAAAAAAATAAACAATAGCATAAGGCAGTAAATAAGATGAAATTCTCAACTAGCTCACTTTATTGGAAAGTTTTGTTTTGTTTTGTCTTTTTCATAGTGATCATATGATCTCCCTCATACACTAAATGGAAGCAAGGTGAGTATAAATGGGCAGGCATTAGGGCCGAAGTTGCTATCATTATATAAACGCAGATGGCTAGAAATGGCTCTGCTCCCACCAAATATACCCATTAGTTGCAGTGGAGAAAGATCTAAAGTTAAGTACTTCCCCAGGTGAGTACCAAGGATCCGCAGAAGACGCAATAGTAGGCAACAAACTGGAGCCAGGACAAGCAAATGCCTCAAAGAGTGCTGTGATTACAGATGTGCACGAGACAGTGGAGAAAAATGGTGGCGGTCCTAAGATAAGGAGAAATGCAGAAATCCAACAGGCAGCACTGGAAAATCTGAGAATGAGGCAGAATCTCAGCCATCGGGCTGGTTTACAAGGTCTCTATGGAAGACAGGAAAGGCTAAGGTCTTAACCATGAAAACAAAGGGCATAACAGATCTTCAAAACAGGATGTAAGATTTCAAAGAACAAGACAGGGACCTCGTCACCAATATAGGGATCCAACAATAGGAGGTGATGGTCTAGGACTCAAAGGGCACAGATTAGAGTCAGGCATGCAGGAACAGTAATTGATTTGCACAGAGCACTGCATAGTTTCAAACTATTTTCATTTTTAGTGACACACTGTATGGTTTCTCAGGTCATCCACTTAATAAATTCACCGACCATGTGCCAGCACCCACGGCAGGGATGAAACACCCAGAACCAGAACTTGGAGATGCAGAAGACTTGGCCCCAACACTGTGGGGAGCATGGTCAAGTGTGGAGAACTGATGGGTAAACAAGACTGGACAACTGGAGAAGGGAAGCCATCCTGTCCTCTGTCCTTTTCCTTACTCTTTGTAACGGAATGGAAAGTTCACAAGTGACAGCACTAGGTCTAGCAATAATGACTTAGCAACATTTCACACAACAAACAACCAGAATTCAAATACACATGGACATTTTGTTTCTGCCCCACAGGGCTGCACTTAAAGCAAGGGATCATTAAAAAATTCCATAGAATAAGCCCTGCCATGCGGAGCACCAGAGGACTGGGAGGTGGATGGGCTCTAATGAGCTGCCACGTGACCTTGGTAAGGTAGAGCTCTGAGAAGGGTAGAGCCCGTACAAATGCTGGGTGACGAACTAAAGAAAAAAATATGGAAACCTCTGCTTCAGTGACTGTGGAAAGATTAAAACAACGAACACATGGGGTTCAGGCCTGAGGGGACTCTAGGATCCCAGGAACTTCGAATAATTTGAACCCAGTTTCCTCCCTCCCCCAGTCCTCCACCCAAATGTTCTGTTGCTAAGACAACAGAATGCTAGCAGGCATATGCGAGTGTCTGCTCCCAGCATGCTGTTGCCTAGCAACAGGATTGAGCAGAGCCTGAGCTCTTGCTCTTTACACCTACCCTGCTCCATCCATTGCCTTGACTCGCCAGTTGCTTCCCCAACCCCCAAGGCAAAGAAACAAGAAGCAGAAGAGTGCCAGAAGCTCAGGATCTGATCTTCTAGTCAACAGCCTGTTATCAACACCAGGAGAAAACCCAAGCCTGGCTTCACTCAGCTTAACCCCTGAAGTTATCAAATGCAAACTTACAACTCCAGCTGAATAAAAGCAAAGGATGGTTTGACAGTCTTAGTATTTGAAAGCCAGTTGTGGAATCCTCATCTGTAATAACCAAAGGAATGTTTTGATAAGGAAAATACTGAACCACCCAGGCAAAATTAAAAGAATTTTACACCTCGAATGAGACAGCAGAAGACAGGAGATTTTACAAAAAAAGGAGGATTTGGGGTAATAAAGGAAGAAGAAATAGAAATAGAGGGTGAAAAGGAGCAAGAAAGAGGAGATGCTTTTAATTCACCATAAATACTATCCTTTTGGAATATGATGGTGTATAAACTGGGGGGAAAATCTGCAACAATATGTAGAGTAGGATCAGATTCCTAAAAGAGTAACAATAGAGCTTACTGAGCTTCTTTTTAATACCAGGCATTTCCTTAAGTGTCCCTACATAGATTATGTTCATCTGTACAATAACCCTGCAAGACTGAAGTCGGAAAAAATGATTTCACAGCTAGGACTCAGAACAGTTCAGTGACTTGCCCAAGGCCACACAGCTAGGAAAAGCAACAAAGCTGGGGAAAATAGAGAGTATTCAATTCAATATTAGTCTGACGCAAAGTTCCACATGGCTTCTTGACATGTATGATGATAAATATTCTGGGATAATGTGTGCAAAGCTGGGAAATCACACAAATTTGTTAAATTGGGGACCTTTTAAAGGAGCTATAAATATGTTTTATCTAACATGAAAGGAATGGCTGCTTCTTCAAAGCTTAAATGCAGTAATTTATGAAAAAGAACGTCACCTTGCCAAGTGGGGAAGGAAAAGCCGATACTTTCACACAGAGCTCAGGGAAAAGAAAGGAAGCTTCAGGGCTTGCTTCCATTGAGAAGGAAGTACACATTTTGGAAATGTTTATGAAGTTCTGGGAAACTTTGTATATAGCAACCAGTACATACAGGAAAGCCATTGCTTTAGGAAAGTCATATGTAAGCAAAAAATAAATTGGCTGAAACCTTGGTGACCACTAATATGGGTCGCCTTCCTAGTAGCAGCATAATGCCTGTGACAGTTGGTGAACATGAAACTATGCACCAACAGCAGGGATGGACACACACGTACTCAGTATTCTTTTCTCAAACCTCCAAACCCCATGTACATAGAAGACATATGGCATTGTGGTCACATCACTATAAGAGTGGCGCCCAAGCTTGCTTGTCCTAGGTTTAAGACAGTAACCTTGCTAAGTATGTTTATTTCTCATTCTAAAAGCTGAGTCCAGGCATTTTCAGCACATTCTGCTTCATTTATCAACTAGAGGCCTGATGCATGAAATTTGTGCACTTGAGAGGGAGGGGTCCCTTAGCTTGGCCTGTGCCCTCTCACAGTCCGGGAGCCCTCAGGGGATTTCCAGCCACCACTGCTGCACTCGCCAGCTGTGAGCCCAGCTTCTGGCTGAGCAGCACTCCCCCTGTGGGAATGCACTGACCACCAGGGGGAAGCTCCTGCATTGAGCATCTTCCCCCTGGTGGTTAGTACACATCAGAGTGACCAGTCGTTCTGCCATTGGGCCAAAACTGACCCTCCAACATCCCCCAAGGGTCCTAGATTGTAAGAGGGTGCAGGTCAGGCTGAGGGAACCCACCAGTGCAAGATCAGGCTCAGGTGGGATGCAGGAGATTGGCCAGCCAGGGAGGGGTTGCAGGAGGACTCCAGCAGCAAGCTAACCTACTGGTTGGAGCATTTGCCCCCTGGTGGTCAGTGCACATCATAGTGAGCAGTTTAGTGGCTTTAGCATATCATTAGCATATTACGCTTTGATTGATTGAATGGTGGCTGGATGACTGGACACTTAGCACATAGGCTTTTATTATATAGGACTAGAGGCCTAATGCATGAAATTCCTGCAAGGGGCTCTGCCCTGGCAGCCGTGGCAGCTTGCCTCGGCCCTTGCAGCCCTGGCTTCATCCGGAGGTCATCTGGAAGGACATCTGGAAGGTCGTTCAGCTGTCTGGTCTAATTAGCATATTATACTTTTATTATTATAGACTAGGGGCCCGGTGCACAAAAATTTGTGCACTCGAGGTGGAGGGAGTCCCTCAGCCTGGCCTGTGCCCTCTCACAGTCTGGGACCCCTCAGTGGATGTCCTATGATGGCCTCAGTCTGCCAGGCGCCTTCTGTGTGTGTGTGTGTGTGTGTGTGTGTGTGGCCACTGGGGACCTGCCCCCAGCTGCATCTGAGGCTCGGAGCAGTCCTCCTGTGTGTGTCTACCTGCCGGGGGCCTGCCCCCAGGCACATCGTGGAGGCTTGGAGCAGGCACCCCCTCTATGTTGATCTCTCAGACTCTTGCCCTCCCCTGCATGTTGTTCTCTTTTTT